>JAQPPZ010001535.1:0-22197 GCA_028583015.1 Wollemia nobilis | reverse complement strand
CGAAGGCGACTTGTGCCTGCTTCTTATGTACCTTCCAGAGCTTCTGCCCTTGATTGGGCTTGGCTACGGGTGTACACCATTACGGTGCTTCTCTACTATCTAAACAAATTTTTATCTCATTTATGATGATTTTTATTTTTGTCTACACTAAGCAGAAATGAACACACGCATACACAAATCGTGATTATCTCTTTTAAGTATTAATAGTGTGTCCTAAACTGGTTTAGTGCATTTTGATGTTTTGTTTTTGTTTTTTTAGGTTTTGAAGAACGTTCAAATGCATTATGACGGCTCATATAACTCTCAAAATGATAGCCCCTTCAATATACCAACCAGGCCGATATACCAACCTCTCTATATACCCACCCTTACGAGAGGGAGACTATATGTACGTGAGAGCAGAAGGTACATGGTACGTACATGGTATGGAAGGGGGATTGTCCTGTTAATGGCACCTATCATAGAAGAATTATCCTCGCGCACATGGGAATCACCCCAGTGACACTCGATCAGCTTTCGTCAGGATTTACGCCTAACAACAGTTGACAATCGGGGAAATGGATGCAAATCTAAGCCAAGGTGGTGATGAACCCACCGTTGGTCTTGCTCAAGGGCTGGGGTCTTATGACCAGCTCCTTGGTTTAAAATTATTGCGTGATGTGTGTGTGATTCATTTTATTTAGCGAAAATGAAACAAGCATAAATGACTTTCCCTAAGCAATGCAGGATAAAGTGAAAACAATAAAAAAAAAATAGAAATAGAAACAGAAAATTTAATAGAGATTATAAAAATCCCTACCTCTTCTCTGCCTGGACTAGTTGCTTCCGAATTTCTACTCTGAAAAGTTGCAGATAGAAATTCGTCCCTCGGTGAGACGAATTACAGAACAGAATTCGTCCCTCCCAGAGACGAATTTGAATTCGTCTCAGGGTCAGACAAATTTCAGTAAAGCAATCACCACAGTCAAGGACGAATAACAGTCAAAAACCAAAAAGGTACCTGTCAAACACAAAACACATAAATTTAATCAATTTTTGTGATCTTAAAAACCAGGGAACAGTGTCCCACCATGATCGCCACTGAAAGCACGAGATTTCGGGCAAAGGAAACACTAATTGCGATGCATTCAAAATTAAATACGCTTAAGTCCTAGAAATGTAAAATGTATGAAATGAGAGAGACGCATTGAAATGAGATACAATCAAATGGAGAAAACACAGCCCTTTCATTAAACTCTCTTGATCTCTATTACAAATATGCCTCCCTTTTCAGGGGCTAGGAGCGTTAAAAGAATTTGATTACAATCACTTAATGTTCCTCTTTTCGCATGCCCACACTTGAGATGGGCAGGCCAAGATGATTCCGCCACTGATGTTGATGAGTATTTGACCTCTGCTACTCCTCCTACGAACAAAGAAATAACGAAGATGTCAGTAGCACCTGCTGCATATAAGAAATGGTTGTTCTCTAAAATCTCCAAAAGATGCATGTAAACATTTGTATGAAACAGTGGGTAAAGTGAGTCCAAATGGCCTGAAAACCTGACAGAGGACAGAAAACATCACCAGAGGGCCACTGCCATCGAGACAGTCGACCAATCTACCTTCAACTGGAATTCGTCCCTGGGCAGGACGAATTCTGACTGCTATTCATTCCTAGGTGGGACGAATTCTTCTGTGTTGGAAAAGCTGACCTGATGCTACTCCAATGTCGAATCTCGAAACCTCCAAAACACCTACAAACATAGGGGTTATGTAATTGGGGCCATTTTGGGACGACCCAGATGGTCAAATTCTCCCAATTTGGCCTCTATCCTCGAGAATTTGATATCACCACCTGCAAGTTAGTGAAACAACAAAGCGACACAAAACATGATAAAATCTAATCAAAATGTTATGAAATTGAAGCTATGAGTTAACCAAATAGAATAACACAATATGCAACCTAAAACAATAATCTAGAATGCTTTAAAACTTAGAAAGTGCGGGGGTGCCCAAGTGGGCCTCCCACCGTTGGCACTTGATTCCGACGCCAATCCACTAGGGATGGGCCCAAAACCTCTTAGGATTGGGATGTCTGTGAATTGGTGGTGTAAGGTGGTCAAATGTTGGATTTGGGTTGGATCCACGCTTCCAAAAGCCACCCAATAACCTCCCTTGCAAAGAGATTAGTGGATGTGAGAAGGTGAATCAAAAGGATGCAAATGGGTATTCAATTGGACAGCACTTCGTTGCTTGAAATCGCCTCCAATTTTTCCCTGGTGAGAAAAGTCCCACCTTTTATAGACCCATGGGGTCTCTTTTGAGAGGGAAGCATAAGTGCCATGTGTTGGTCATAGGTGCCATGTGGCGGTTATGTCTTCCCATGAGGGAGGAGAGTCCTCCATGACTTGGGCTTTCATAACTACCCTTGTGACAGTCCTCTAACGGCCTATCTATCCACCCACACACTCGTGCAAGGCAGGAGTCATCAAATGATTGTCCTGGGCTACCACTTGGAACCATTCTTCTTTTTTCCTGTTAAACTCAGAATTCGTCCCTACCAGAGATGATTTCAGAATTCGTCCCTGGGTGAGACAAATTCCAGTTAGTATTCATCCCTGGGTGAGACAAATACTGAGCAAAGTGTCTAAATGTGCCAAATTGCTTCATGACCTTACAAAATTGCTATGAAAGTGGTTAGGACCACTGTTTGACCTCTGAGGGCTGCCCTGGGGGCTGTTTTTGTCAACGCGATCAGTGTTTGCAGTCACATAATCGGATTGGTGTTGTTTTGGTGTCTACAACTTGCTTTCTTAGGGAAAGTTTTACTGCATGTTTACTTTCTTTTATGCAAAATAAAAATAATCCCACACATCATGTGGCAATTTAAAACACCAAGGAGTTGGTCATAAAACCCTAGCCCTTGATCAAGACCAACGGTGGATTTCATCACCACCTTGGCTTGAATTTTTGCATCCATAACCCCGATCGCTACTGTTGCTAGACGTAAATCCTGATGAAAGCTGACCAAGTGTAGCTGGGGTGATTTCCAATGCATGAGGATAAGTCTTCTATGGTAGGTGTCAAAAATAGGGCGATTCCCCTTCCGTACCGCCTACGTTCCACGTACCATCTACTCTCACGTACCAATAGTTTCCCTCATGTAAGGGCGGGTATATAGAGAGGTTGGTATATCAGCCTAGAAATGGTATATCGAAGGGGCGACCATTTTTGGGAGTCATAAGAGCCATCATATTGCATTTAAACGTTCTTTACAAAAGCTTTCAAAACAAAAATCAAAACACACTAAACCAGGTTTAGGGCACACATTTAATATTTAAACGAGATAATCATTGCTTTGTGTGTGTGTGATATTTTCTATTTAGTGTAGCATAAAAATCATAAAAATAAATAAAAATCTATGCATCTTGTAGGAAAACACCACCATGGTGTACACCCGTAGCCAAGCCCAATCATGGGCAGGAGCTGCGAAGAGTGTACAAGGGGGCACAAGTCACCTCCGCTATAGCCCCAAGGACTTGGTCATACCACCTTGGTGGCCCGACCCACAAGAGAGTCCACATCGTGCCATTTTAGAATGGGACTATAGAGGCATCCCTTTGAGGGACACTCCCGTCCAACATAGACCCTTTCAGGAGGAATCCTTACACGTGGCACTCAATATAAATGGGAAGGCTCCCTTAGAAGCTCGGTATGAGTGGCCACCGCATGATGAAGCGCTAGAATAGCATAGGGTCCATGAGGAGAGGCCACATGATTATGTCATCCCTCCTTTACCCCCCATCACTGTTAGAAATAATAGGCAAAATCCAAAGCACAAGGCTCTTCAAATAGGGCGAGCCAACTCTGCCCGCCCCTTTCACATATATGAAAGGGAGCACGAGGAAGACCATTACATTCCTCAAGAGCAATACACAGCATGGGAGCAATGCACCTCCGCACCTGCTATCTACCAGAATCACCTACTAAGGCCAGAGCCTCGAGTGAATGTCGCCAACCTCGATAGAGGGAAGCGACCTATAGAGATCTCGGATCATCATGACCAAGATAAATGCATAGGAGAGGCATCTAGGCCTCCTAGACTCAATATGGTGAAACAAATTGACCTGGAAGTCGCCAGACATGCCACCCACCAAGCGCAGATCACGCAGCTTGAGCAAGACCAACAACAGCTAGAGCATCTATATCGCCTTAGCAAAGAGCGCATTCGGCGCCAAACAGATGAGCTGCTCCATAACACGATGCCTGAGAGGGTTCCAACCCCTCGCACCCAAAGAGCAAAACCATATGAGAGGCGCAACCCCTTGGTGCGAGACAGGTCCCCGTGACCTTACCAAGTGCTACCTCCGAGACCTCCTAGACCTGAGCGGGAGGCCACTCCCAGGAACAACGATGGGCACCCCCGCGGGGACCCACCCATGGTTATAGGTCTCATCCAGAAACTCCTCAAGAAGCCTATGAGGAGTATGAGCAAGAAGAAGAGCGGGCCGAAATGCCCTACCAAGGTGGAGGGGCTGCTATCCGGCCACCCCTCCATAGGCCTCAAGTTTCCCACAACCCACAATGGGAGAAAACTAAGGAGGAAGAAATTAAATCTTTCGATGCATATAAAGCACTGCTAGAGCGCTTGGAGTCTGTGGAGACCAAGACTTCTGGGCCCCAAAAGCCCACTTTATGCCAACTCCGTAGTCATCCTGTGCATCCGTCAGTGTCGGCACCCCCTTACCCTGAACACTTTAAACTGCCTCAGTTGGCAATCTTTAGAGGTGAGGAAGATGCCCAAGAGCATGTGACTAGATTCCTGAGCCAATGCTTTGGCATTCAGGACAATGATGCTTTGCTGCTAAGAACATTTATAACCACGTTCATAGGCCCTACCTCGGATTGGTTCACTCAATTGCCAAAGCACAACATTAGTAACTTAGATCAGCTAGTGGATGCGTTCCTCGAATGCTTCGCCTTCAACACCAAGAAGAAGGCATCACTAAGTGACCTAGCCAGCCTCAGGCAATATGAGGAAGAAACCATGGTGGCCTATGGGAACCGATGGAGGACTTTGCTTTCAAAGCTGCCCTACCTCCCTCCTATGTCCGACCTCACCCAAATGTTCTCAAAGAGCTATTTGAGATCAATCTCCGTGCTATTGTAGCTGCAGCAATATGCCACTTTAGAGGAAGCTCTGGCACAAGCCAGAATCATTGAGGAGATCAAGATTCAGGATGGCAAGATAGCCAAGCCAAAGAAGAAAGAATGGTCTAAGAACACTAAAATAGGGACCACGCAACAGAAACCCACTACGGTCAATCAGGTTGCTATAAACGTCCCTAAGCCTGCACAAGCAACATAGCCCCAAAAGGCTAACTATCAAGTAGTGCCTCTTAACAGTTATGACCGAGAAAATTAGAGGCAAGAACAAAATCAGCAGCGTCGCCCTAGGCGACAATTCACACCTTACACAGAGTCCAGAGACTCCCTGTTTGACCGCTTGTCAGTGGTAAACTTGATCAACCTGCTCGAGATTCAACCCATAGACCCCAATGCACCAAAACCTAAGGGCTACAGGGAAGACTTGTACTGCAGGTTCCACAGACGGAAGGGACATGACCTTAATGCATGTTGGAAGTTTAAAGGCTTGGTGCAAGACTTAATAGATAACAAGACATTAGCGGTGGATAATCTCGTGGCACCAAGCAATCAACAAATGGAGGTCTTTAAAGACCCCTTGCCTACCCATGATGCATAGGAAAAGACCCTACAAGTCAATGAGGTCACACAGAACTGCCCCATGCAGGGGTATGTAGGGATGATCAGTATAGTGACTCGAAACAAGAGGTACCCAAGCACAGCTGCCCCCATGGTAGCTACAGGAGAGGTGCCAACAATGTCACAACCGCAACAACACCTTGCACAACCTCCTCCGCCTAGACCAGTGGCCACGATTCGAACCAAACTCACCCAGAGTTTGAGGACCACATCGGCTAGGCTCTCCATCTACGAGCTCATACAACAATCAACGCCCCATCGGGAGGCTCTAATGGAGATACTAAAAGCCATCGAGTTGCAGCCCCATGAAGCAAACTCCTTCAACAACTTTGTGGGACATGTCAAATGATGCACTGAGCCAGTCATCACCTTTCGAGAGGATGAATTGAAATCAGTGGCTGGTGACATGGCGGATCCACCCCTGCACGTCATCGCGTGGGTCAATGGGATTCCATACAAGAGGGTATTGGTGGACACTGGCTCATCCAGTAATATCATTACAACAGTGGCCTTGAAGCACCTAAAGTTTCCCGCATCTCACATAGTGGCCTCCACCTATACACTGCGAGCATTCAATGATGCAATATGCTCGACAGTTGGCACAATTGTCCTACCCATCCAAGTGGGACAAAAGACTATACCTACATTGTGCCACATCTTGGAGGGTGAGATGGCCTATAACATCTTGTTGGGTCGGCCATGGATCAGGGACATGAAGTGTGTCCCTTCGATAGCTCATCAGTGCTTAAAGTATACTTTCGAAGGGCAGGTGCATGTAGTCCCGGTGGACTTGGAACCCTTCAAGTATTGCAATGCGGTGCAGCTGATGCCGCAATCGACCCTTCCATCAATGCATTTGGATTTTTAGTTGAATCCATCTAAACAGGGTCTGATTCTGTAGGCATCCCCGTTAACAAGTCCATCAAAACCCCAGTCGGGTCCATCTTCATCGTCTGGTCCTTCACCAACAATGCCACCTACGATGGCCACATCGAAGGACAAAGGGAAGAAACCCTTGGAAGAGGCACCGCCATCAGTCTCAACCATCTCTACTGAGGAGATGCCTAGCAGAATGGAAGTCGAGGCTCCTAGTTCACCCGACATGGAGTGGACTCAGGAAGAACTTTCATTCCCTCCCCCTCAATCACCAACAATCACCGTTGAAATGGCCAATACGGGCCTGGGGGAGTATCTGGTGTGGAATATTGTAGCAACACCCACACTGGAGTCCATGCAGGACATGGGGAGACCTCGCCTCCCCATCGGTACCATTGTTCCTCTAGGCTACCCGTCGAATCAGACAAACTTTGTGTATGGGGGCCTTGATCATGGTATTGAACCATACATGCAAGAGGACGAAGATGAAGAGCCTTTTACTAAAGATGTCAACTATTTGTCCAACCCAGACTTTGCTTTGAGATACCTTGGCCAATGCAATTGGCATGGATATGGGTTAGGCAGATATGAGCAAGGAGTGCGTGTTCTTTGCCAACCAAGATACCAAATGCCATACGACAAGTCGGGAGTAGGGTTCAACCACCCCCTACCCTTGGACATCTTGGTAGAGAACATGCAAGGCCTAGGGATAGGCAACAAGGGGGGATTGGCATTAGATCCATATGCCAACCCTAACATGACATATACACTAGGGGATTATCTCCCATTGTTGACAACCAACCTTGTTGACCTCAACAACCCTTTCCCTTCGCTCGAGAGAGGAGAAAGCTCGAGAGCTCACCTACAAGAGAGGTATAGACAAGGTCAGGAAGGATCTTCAGAAGATGAGTCAAAATATGAGGTAGCACCATGGGACCCCTTCGAATCAGATAGCAATCACTCACAAGTGACCCCCATGGATGACTACCAAGAAAGACTCTTGGCAATGTTCCCTTTGGATGCTCCAATCGAACAAGTGCCACATCAAGAAAATCAGGCCCCCCACAGAGAGCGGAACAACCCCAATGGGGCCAGATCAATTTGCTCGAGCAAGACGAGCCTCTAATGTCGCAAATAGTTGTTGGAACCAATGAAGGCCTTTGGATCTCTGACAGTGATTATGAAGATGAAACTGAGATGGCATATCTCAATCACATGCGGTAGATGCAGCAACAATACCCCTTGGAGATTGATGACATATTTGAACAACTAAACATAAGGCCAGGGCATGAGTGGCACCTAAACCCAGCATAGTGGGACCAAGTGTTGAATCCGCCACTTTGGGCATACGGAGAACACCTTCCGCCCAGAGACCCTATAGCGACATCAGTGTCGAGGGTAGACCCTGTCTTCCTATCCACACATAGGGCCGATCCATTCATGCCAATACCTCCAGAGCCAGATCCGAAGCACAAAGAACATCCAGAATGTCCGAGTCACCACACCCATGGTAATGGAGACCAAAATCATTTCATCAACATGATCTCCATTGACTTAACCGCCCCCATCCACAATCTGACCGATCCAGCACAGTCATTATATCTAGACATAGATGCCATAGACTGGGATCGCGTCAATTCACCACCATCCCCATCAAAGTACTGGCCTTTCGGTGAAATGCTTCATTTCACCCCAGGGCCAACTCAGGATATCTTCCATGCTGAAGAGGAACCCGAGGTTCCTAACGATGATCTTAACTCAGCAAATGATATCCACTTGATCCCAACTCCACACCAGTTGGAGGACGGATCCCACATGTCGATCGAGGAGATGACTGACGTAGACATCGGCTCTAATCCAGTGAATCCATAGATTATCAAGTTGGGGGTAAGTCTATCCCCCGAAGAGCAAGCCGACTACATTGCCCTTCTCAAAGAGAAGAAGGAGGTTTTTGCATGGTCCTACAAAGACATGTCGGGGCTAGATCCATAGCTAGTCATGCATAATCTAACGCTTGATCCGATAGTCAAGCCAGTTAAGAAAAAACTACGTAAGATGCACCCAACAGTGGCCTTAATGGTCAAAGATGAATTACAAAAGTTGTTGGATGCACAGTTTGTCATCTGCATGGATTACCCACCATGGCTGTCCAACATGGTGCCCGTCAAAAATCCTGATGGGAGGATTCACATATGCACTAATTTTTGAGATCTAAACAAAGCGAGTCCTAAGGATGATTTCCCCTTGCCGAGCATCGACGCATTGGTAGACGCTACAATGGGCCATGAAATGCTTTCCCTCATGGATGGTTTCTCGGGATACAATCAGATTCGTATCAATCTCGAGGACCAACTAAAAATGGCGTTCACAATGCCTTGGGGGACATTTTGCTATAAGGTCATGCCCTTTGGCCTTAAAAATGTCTGGCGCCACCTACCAACGTGCCATGACGTACATCTTCCATGATCACATGCATAAAACTTTGGAAGATTACATGGATGATTTGTTGGCCAAATCTCTTTTGCGCCCAGATCATCTCGATGACTTAAGCAAGATCCTCGATCGCCTCATGGAACATAAAGTCAGACTGAATCCCAAGAAGTGCGTATTTGGCATCACATCTAGAAAACTCTTGGGTTTCATAGTCTCAAAATGAGGCATCGAGGTGGACCCAAACAAAGTCAAGGCAATCCTTGAAATGCTTCCCCCAACTACCATCAAGCAGCTCAAAAGCCTACAGGGAAAGGTCACATCAATCAAGCGCTTCATAGCGTAGCTATCTGACAAGTGCCGACCCATGAATAAATTATTGCACAAGGGGGTCGCATTTCATTGGGATGACGAGTGCCAGTCAGCCTTTGATGACATCAAACAATACTTGGCTTCACCGCCAGTATTGGCACCACCTAGACCAGGAGTGTCATTCTACTTATACATCTCAGCTACTGAGGTGGCACTGGGCACCATGCTAGCCCAAAAAAATGAACTACACAAAGAATAGGCTACTTACTATCTTAGCCACACCCTGGTCAGTTATGAACTTAACTATGCATACGTCGAGAAGCTCTGCTTGGCAGTGGTGTTTGCTACCAAAAATCTATGCCATTACATGCTGAGCAACAAGACGTATGTTGTGTCTAAGGAGAATCCATTGCGGTACATGATGAGTCATACTTATCATAGTAGCCACACGGTGAAATGGATCATGTTGTTGATGGAGTTTGACATAGAGTTTATTGGACAAAAATCCATCAAAGGTCAAGTCATAGCCGATCAACTAGCAGAGGCTCCTCTCGAAGATGATCAACCTCTGATCATAGAACTACCAGATGATGGGGTCTTCCATGTCTCAGAATCACCAGATTCTGATGAGCTTGAGTCACAGGCCGACATAACCCTATTTTTTGATGGTTCTAAATGTGAGCAAGGGGGTGGCATGAGAATTGTATTCTTCACACCGCAAGGGGCTCCAATGCCTCTGTCATTTAAATTAGATTTCCTGTGCACCAACAATAATGCAGAATATGAAGCCTTGCTCATAGGTCTTCAGACAACAATCACCATGAACATCAAATGATTGAACATCTTTGGTGATTCGTTGTTAATTTTCAACCAATTCAAAGGGGTATTCCAATGTAAATGCCTAGTTCTGCAGGCCTACAAAGCCCTTGTGGACAAATTCTTGGCAAATCTTGAATGGTACGACATCGAGGCACTCCCTCGGTCATCGAATCATTTTGTGGACACTATGGCCTCCTTGGGGTCACTAATCCCGCAAGACATTTCTGGTGATATGACAACCATTCAAGTCAAAACACTATCGCAATCAGCGATGGAGCGTGCAAGCTCTGACTTAACGCCAGGAATCCACTTGATCCAGATTGAACCATCCCTGGACAAGTTCTCTCGAATCCATGATTGTCTGAATCATGCTAACTAGGGGTCCTTGTTCTCCCCTACTCCCTTTAATAGCAACACAACGCTATTCTTACAAGTTCTTTCCCGCTCAGCTTTTGCTAGGGATGAACTTCAAGAGGGATTGGCTGTTCAGACTGTCAAGGTTTCCGATCAGCAGGATTGGTATACACCCATAAGGGACTACCTCAAGTTAGGTAACCTCCCACTTGGATTGATGCATGCCACAAAATGATCATTCAAATAGAAAGCGGCAAAGCATGTCTTGTTAGGAGACATTTTGTACCATCGTAGCTATGAAGGACTCCTCCTTCGTTGCTTGGACCAACAGGAGTCCACTTGGGCGATCACCCAAGCGCACGATGGTACATGCGGTGGCCACTTCAGTGGTATGGCCATCGCAAAGTGCATTCTCCACATGGGCTATTATTGGCCATCTTTAGAGCGAGATTGTTGCGCGTATGTAAGGAAGTGCATGAAGTGCCAACACCATGCCAATTTGACACACGTACCTTCTCAGGCCTTGCAGCCGATCCAATCGGCTTGGCCATTTTTGTAGTGGGGCTTAGATCTAATCGAAAAGATCTCCCCTACATCGTCAGGCCATCACACGTTTATCATAATGGCCACAGAGTACTTCACCAAATGGGTGGAAGCAATTCCGCTTACCTCTATGACTGGAACCCGCATTTCGGAGTTCATTTTACATAATATCATATGTCATTTTGGTATTCCATCCAAGATAATCTCGGATAATGGGACGTCATTCAAGAACAAATACGTGCGTGCTTTGACCACAAAGTACAAAATTCAGCATAGTTTTTTGACACCCTATTATCCGTAGGCAAATGGGCAAGCAGAGGCGTCAAACAAAATGCTAGTTGCCATCCTCAAAAAGATAGTCATAGACAGTCATAAGGATTGGCACATTCAGATCCCACTTGCCCTGTGGGCTTATCGCACTAGCATTCGAACGCCCACTGGGGCAACTCCATTTTTGCTCGTGTATGGCTCCGAGGCTATCATGCCTCTCGAGTTGGAAATTCCTTCCCTGCGCATATCAATGCAAGAGTTCATCGATGATGATGCTGCATGGTAGGCCCGGTTAGACCAGCTTACGTTGCTCGATGAACGATGCATTAATGCTCTCGAGCATTTACGTATCTATCAAGAGCGACTTAAGAAAGCATACAACATGAAGGTTCACCTGAGGGACTTTCAGGTTGGTGACTTGGTCTTAAAAGAGAACCAACAAAATTCTAACTTGCCGCCCCATCTAAGGGACAAGTTCATGGAAAACTGGTTAGGTCCTTATGTCATCCATAGTAAAATAGGACCTGGAACATACCGGCTCGCCTCTCTTGATGGAATCAAGGAACTAGAACCCTTGAACATCAGTCATTTGAGGCCATTCCATATTTAAAAGAGCCATAGCCCAAACCAAAAGCTCCAAGGATTCTCATAATCGCTTGGTCAAACCAAAAGCTCCAAGGATTCTCGTAATCGCTTGGTCAACCCAAAAAGCTCCAAGGATTTTTAAAATCGCTTGGTCAACCCCTAAATGCCCCAAAGGTACCCATAATCCCTTTGGTCAAACCAAAAGCTCCAAGGATTCTCATAATCGCTTGGTCAATCCCCAAACGCCCCAAAGGTACCCATCATCCCTTTGGTCAAACAAAAAGCTCCAAGGGTTCCCACAATCGCTTGGTCAAAAATAAGAAAATTCAAAACAATAAAATCATCAAAAATAACAAAAATTTGCATCTCATTTCCATGCATGCTCAAAATCATCACAACAATAAAGAGCTCTTTTTGCATTTCATCTTCATACTCACAAAAATCAATCCATCAAAAACACAAAAATATATAGCTGCATTAGGCATCACATCCATACATTGCATATTTGTGGTAATACAGGTCAAGGCACCATAGACTGTAATTACTTGGCAAAACCATCATTTTCCACATTTCTCCATTCTATAAATAGTCCATCAAAAATAAACGCCATTCACATCTTTTCTGCCATATCATAGTCGGTTGTCTTCTAATGTATCAAGAGTTTTCGTCATTCAGCTGTCATTAGCTTTCTAGCCACATACTGTACAAAGTCAGACAGATTTCACAAAGGTAGAGTTCTACTTGGATCACACCTTGTTACGAAGCATCCCACCACAAGTTAAAACAAATAAAAAAATTCCCAAGTTGTGTGAACGAAAGATGAAACCTGCAAAGCAATCCAGGTCACCATAAGTGAAATGGTTATCTTGCTCATCCCCCTATGCGAATGACCCCAAGAATGCTGAGAGTTGGCAAAAGGACAAGCATCTTCCCTACCCAATTCCCCAAGAATCCCAAGTTCTAAAAAAGGTGCAAAACATCAAAATTTTGCAAAAGTCAAAACTCCAAAAATTTGACATCACCACCAAAGTGCATACATCAAAAGGCACATACAATAGTGATTCTCATCACTCAATATTCAAATCCCTTGCTCAAAAGAGAAAACAAAAATAAACAGTGATTTTTATCACTACAAAAGAGCAAGTATCCCAATACAATTGAAGAAAAGAAGGGAGTCAAACTTGAATCCCTGGAACTCTCAGCATTCAAAAGGTCATGAGGTGAACCTCAGTATCGGTTTGGTGGATAACCTATCGGTCATTGGTGGCAAACCTCCCGCATGATGATATATCTATCACATTAACTTGTGTGCAGATCAATGTTTGCATGTGGATGAGCTAGCTTATGGTATCCTAGATAGCACCGTAGATTAATCCGACTAAATACAACAAAGGAGTTAGTGGAGCTAATTAGGTGATCCTCAGTATAGGTTTGGTTGATAGCCTATCTGACACTGGTGGTATCCTGACGAATACCACATAAACGAACTCAATTGCACACACAGGGATGTGAAATAACTTGGTCAAAGACAAGTCCGATTCATACCTTGTTCAAAAGTCTTGTAAGATAAAAGTACAGTCATGGCTAGTTAGTTAAAACATCTGAGTCTCAGAAAACCTTAACTACATTCTAAACCAACCGTGATATCTTTCATCCTTGCATCGCCATCAAAAAATACAAAAAATAACATGTATACATAAAAAGTCATTTACCATAGCAATCGCCTAGGACAAAAAGCCATAAGTTCTAAACAGTCTATGGTGCCACCGCCAAAAAATCACAAATTCAATTCATCCATTCCATTTGCATATCATAAAAATTAGAAACATTTGCATTCATCATAACATATGCATCCATCAACATAAATTAACATGCATACATACACATTCAACAATCATTGTGCATAACATCAAATCATGACACGTGTATAAATAAAATAAAGTCATCTATATATATATATCATCAAAAATGCCTACAGGCTACAATAACCGGTCCTCTGACCTCACAAAAACACAAAAACTCAAAAAACCCCAATCCTAGGGCATCGACCACCATGATCATGCAGGATCGGTGCGATGGGAACTACCCCCATGGTGTGGGTCCTATGGGACCCCTTAGGGAAGCTATTGCTAGCCCCCACATCATGCCTACTAGAGCCCCCCTCATCTAGTCACCTACATCGAGAGGATGTTGACTGCTTCGTATCACTCCCTCTCGAGTGGCATGACGATCCACCTCCGCTAAACGTAGGGATCCACCCATCGAGGTGGATAATCTCCACCTCCAGCTCCAATCGATGCCACACAAAGTCCATCTCCCACTGATGATACATAGCCAAATTCTCATTGCACTATGCCAGCTACATCCGTAGGAGATCCCTCTCCCGCACAGCATCGGTATCCCCATCCCATCGGTGGTACGTAGCCCATGCATTCTCCCGCTCTACCAGCTACGTTCATAGGAGATCCCTCTCCCGCAGTGCATCCCCGAGCTCCTCATCCCACCTCCGGAGTAGCCCCTCCAATCATGCATTCTCAGCATGCAACCCTGCCTCAATATCCCCCGAGACTACCTGAGGCATCGACATCTCTGAAATAGTAGCCTGCTCTGGCTCCCACTGCTCCGGGACGTCCTGCATCTTCGGCTGATCCGAAACCCCAAAATCCTCACCCACATCATCCACCTCCACCATGTCCGCATCCTCCAACGGAGCTCCCCAATCATCTCCTGGTGCCTCTCCACCCTCCCCGTCGGCTACTGCTACCTCTACACCTCCCAGTGGTCCCTCTCCCCGCCATCACCGTAGTGTCCACCACTGCTCATACTCAGCCGTCACCCCGATGTCATCCACGTCAGGCACGTCAATAACTATATCTGCCTCCTCCCCCAGTGGCTCGATGATCGGCCAGGCCAAGGTCCTCTCATCCCCCTAGTGATGATAGATCAAGGGCTCACCAGGTAACCCCTGGCGCACCCCAAACTATCATGTCACCCGAACGTATGGGAAGTACTCCTTCTCAGTCCCATGTCGCCCGATCAGCCATCTCCCCCTGTGCACCCATCGGAGCCACTCTCCAGCCTCAAGCTAGGCTGGACAGTCCCGGTATGGGCGCCATAACACCTCCCCTAGAGTAAGCCAAGCGAAGGCATCGACATAGTGCCCTACGACACCTTCCCACCATCGACTCTACCCCTGCTCCTTCGACCGTCTCCATAGAGCCGCATATCCTATATCTCTATCCACCATCTCTGACCGAGTAGTCCACGACAACCCCATCGGCCTCTCCATCACTATGTGCTGCCAAGCCCAGCTCTGCAATAGATAGCTGCAGCCAATCCCCTTCCACCTCCGATAGCGGACCTCATACAACTCATCATAGAGCTATGCCAACAGTGTCTACCCCCACCTCATAATCAAGGGCTCATGCGTCGGACAATCCACCAACCGAAAGACCACCTCCAATAGGTTCCATGGGAACCTCGCACCCGAAGAGTCGGGTAGCAACATGTTGGAAATGAGGCCCATCAATACTACATGCCTCACTCCCAACATGCCCCTCTCTAGCCACCATCATACAAGAATGCCACCAATCTTGTAGTCACCCTCTGCCCTCTCCACTGGGCTATCCACACCCATCTCCTCCCCATGCCCAAAGTAGCATGTCAGCACTGTTGTTCACTGATCCCATGGTGTCATCCTGATCGACAGTCCGTCTATCGAAATCCGTAGAATTCGATAGACGTCCTCCAAGGTCACTGTCATCTCCCCTATTGGGAGATGGAAAGTGTTGGTCCGAGGATCCCACAAGTTGATCAGGGCCGTTAGATAGGCCCGATCCCCGACCATAGGCTCCAGCCGAGTCACATGCTTGAGCCCAAGGGCATCAAGCCATTCCCAGTCAACCAAAGTCAGTGCCTCCCATGCTTCTGAGAAAATCGTAGGCACACGATACCGGCTCTTCACAACCTGCAAAGAAAACAAGACAAAAACATTAAAAAACATGATAAACTGTACAACAATAACATGAATATACAACAATACATAAAACAATGTACAACTAAAAATAGACAAATAACAAACAACAAAATTCAAAACAATTCAAAAAAAATAGTTGTCAGTACCTAGGGTTTTTAATTCTACGTTTAAACTGATAACTAAAACAACAACAAATTCAAAACATTAAAAAAAAATCAAAAATAGTTTGTCAGTACCTAGGGTTTCTAACTCTACGTTTAAAATGATAAACACAATTCAAAAAAATTCAAAAACAATTTTTTAGTTCCTAGGGTCTTTCACTCTAATTCAAACTGATAAATTAAACAAACAGTCAAAAACAGTTGGTACCTAGGGTTTTAACTCTACGTTTAAATTGATAACTAAAAAAAAAACAAAAAAAAAAAAACAAAAAAAATTTAGTTAACCTAGGGTTTACCCTTAGTCTACACGACAAATAATAAAAAACAAAAAAAAAAATAAAAACAATAGTTAACCTAGGGTTGTTTATCCTAGTCTACCTGATAAAAACAAAATTTTATTACAATAAAATAAAAAAAAAAAGTTAACCTAGGGTTTATAATCCTAGTCTAAATTGATAAAAATATACAAACAAAACAAAATTAAAATGATAGTTTTTTAAAACCTAGGGTTTTAGCTAAGTTTTAAAACTGAAAAAATTAACCTAAAACTCTAAGCTAGGGTTTTGCGTTTATCCTAGGGTTTTAATTTAACAAAAACATCAAAAAAATAGTAATTTTTTTTCTTTTTACCTAGGGTTTACCTTAGTTTAAAACGGAAAACAAATTTCAAAATTTAATTACGTCTTTTCAAAATAAATTTAAACTTGGGTTTCATTTTTAAAATCACGAAACAAACTACAAAAGAAAAACAAATTGCGATTTTAAATTGTAAAATCAAACAATTTCCAAATAATTGTGAGCTAATTAAAGAGGAAGTGCACTCACTGGTCTCGCTTCGGCTCCGCCACTTGATGACTCGGTCCGTGCACTCATGATGTCTAGACAAATATTGGCAGTGCTTCGCTTTGCAGAATCGACCTCCTCCTCCTCAAAGCTCCAAATCACCAAAAAATAGAATGCAAATGAGCCCAAACCCTAGTTTTGGCCCTTAAATAGGATTTTAGGCCTGTAATCATTCCCACCCTAGGACGATTACCAAATTGGTATTCGTCCCACCTAGGGATGATTACAGAGCAAAAATTTCAAAAATAACAAAAAAATGCACCAAAATGCACAAAAAATAGCAATAAAATTGTCCAATAAGAGTGCTTTTGCACTTGAAATTCCGGGCATGCAAAACCGATGTCGGGGTCACAAATCCTCACTATCCTACTCCCTAAGAAGGCTACCATAGCCGGACCGCTCCACGGGAGGACGGATTTTGAGAATTTCATCCCCAAATGGCGTCCCCAAAAGGGTCAAAACCCACCCAAAAATAGCAATAACATTGCCGAACAAAGGCGCCTTTGTGCCTGACATTCTTGGCATACAAAACCTATGTTGGGGTCACAAATTGTCACTATCCTACTCCCTAAGAAGGCTACCATAGCCTGACCGCTCCACGGGAGGACGGATTTTTGACAATTTCAGCCCCAAAATGCGTCACAAAAGGGTTAAAACCCACCAAAAATAGGTCATAATGTTCAGGAACTGCATACGCATTCAAAGATAAACCTCTGAAGGCACCCTTACACAAGTCATCTTGGGTCAAGCGACTCGTCGCTTTTCTCATGTAGGTCATTCCCTCATCGATTCGTCGCTTGAGGGGGTAGTCACACTTAGTCACCAATCAACAAATACACACCCAATCATGGAAATGGCATGCATTCAAAGAATCATTGACAAAGACAATCACGCCCCTGCTTGGGGTAGCAAACAAGCAATAATCACAAGTTGATCAAACACTTGGCATTCATGAATCATGAACTCAAGGTTCCCACAGACAAAAGGTTGCGCCCTTTGCCTATTCATGACTGATCAATGGCCAAGATCAAGTAACACCTCACCGAAAAAGGTTAACACTTGAATTGAGTTCCTTCGCTCGTCAAAAGCAAGGATTCAAGAATGCATGCCCTTTCCATACTTGGGGCATCAAAATTTGGTTAGGTTACTGAGAAACCCTAATCATTAGTGCTTTGGTTATCTATTTTTGCTCAACATTGTGCCACGCACAACGCATCCCAAAAAGGGGCATCTATAGACACCAAAATAGCACCAATCCGATTATGTGACTACAAACACTGATCGCATTGACACACACAGCCCCCAGGGCAGCCCTCAGAGGTTAAATAGTGGTCCTAACCACTCTCACAGTAGTTTTGGAAGGTCAGAGGTCAATTTGGCACCTTTATGCACTCTGCTCTCATACTCGTTCCACCCAGGGACGATTACAAACTGGTATTCGTCCCACCCAGGGATGATTACAAGTATTCACTCCAGGGTGGGGCGAATAGCAGGTTTGATGGGCAAAAAGTCAAATCTTGACAAATGGCAGCTCAGATCCACCACTTAACTCTTCCTTCATTGCATGGGAGTGTGAGTGAGCATTTTTGAGTGCTAGAGGCAGCTCATGAGGGCAGTCATGGAGCCCCTAATCGTGGAGGAATCTTCTCCCTCCTGGGAAGGCATGATTGCCAAGTGGCGCCTCTGCATGCTCATCCAAAGAGACCATCAGGTCTATAAAATGGTGAGTCTTCTCACCTCAAAAATATATAGAGAAGGAGCATTTTGAGCAATGAAGTGCTGTCGTTTTACATCCACACATCTTCTTTGATTTGTGCCTTTCACATCCTTGATCTCTTTTGGAGAGGAGGTCATTGGGTGATTATTGGAAGGGCAAATCCGAAACCAAAACCCGACATTTGGCCACAACATCCTACCAAATTTTTTGACAACACCCCACAAGAGGTTTTGGACCCATCCCAAGTGGATTGGTGCCGAAATCGGGCCCTAAACGATGGGCGTCCTGCCCTCGGGTGCCCCCCGCACTGTTGCAGTTCTAATCGCCCCGCCCCGAAGTGATTAGAAATCTGTAGTAGATTTCCTTTCTGTTATTCTTGCATCTGATTCTATGCTTCTTAGATAGGTTGTCATTCAAATTTCACATCGTTTTGAGCATTTTTTATCATGTTTTTATCATTTCCCGCCTTTACTAACATGCAGGTAGCATCATCAAATTCCCGGTGATAGAGGCCAAATTGGGAAAATCTGACCTTCTGGGTCTTCCCAAAATACCCCCTTTTAGCTAACCCCCAACTTTGTAGGTGATTTGGAGCTTCTCGGATGTGACATTTGGGACTATGCTTTTTGACACTTTGTTGTAGGTCTAATCGTCCCGCCCCGGAGCGAATACGAATCTGTGGAAAATTTTTTGACTGTTCCATTTGCAGTGCCTTCCCGGTGATGTTTTTATGCCCCTGTCAAGTTTTCAGTTCATTTGGATCTATTTCAGCTATCGTTTCATTTATATTTTGCATGTACTAATTGAAGGCGTGGGGATTGCATGTTTCATTTTATCTACAGGTGCTACTGACTATTTCTTGTTTCCTTGAACGTAGGGTCTCAACATTAGAGGAGCAGCAAGGAGTCAAGACTCATCAACGCAAGCGGCGGTGACGTTTGGTCCGCCCACTTTACATGTGGGCACGCGAAAGAAGGAATAGCATCCATTGATGTGACAAGAACACATTTAATGCTCCTAGCCCCTAAAAAGGGAGGAGGCAAATTGTAACCGAGTTCTGAAGCATATTAATAAAAAGGGTTGTCTTCCATATTGGCTTTCTATTTGGTTTCGATTCGTTTATGCTTCTCTCCTTTCATGCACTTTCAATTCATAGGATTTAGCGTTATCTTTTGTTTCGTCTCGCATCGCATCTTGGCTTTTCCTTTTTGTTTCCGTATCCTCGTGCTTTCACCACTATTCGGCCAAGGATAGCCATTTTCCCATTGAGTGGGATTATTTGAGACAAAGCAGCGAAGGTAGGTTTCCAAGCATTTATTAACAACTTTTGTTTGACCATTCATTTACGGATGGTAGGTTGAACTCATTTTGAGCTGAGTCCCCTACAACTTAAACAACTCTTGCCAAAAATGACTAGTGAAGGTGGGATAACAATTAGATACAATGGAGTTGGGTATGCCATGAAGGCGAAAGATGGAGTCAAGAAACATTTATGCAATAGTGGATGTGTTAGTCTCACAATGACACTGAGAGGGGGGGTGAATCAGTGTAGCTATTAAAAACTTAAATCTTCAACTATTAATGCCAAACAGAGAAAACTTAAAACTCAATAAAGCAGATATAACAAGAGAGCATTCCACAAAACACGATGTAACGAGGTTCACCAATTTGGCTACTCCTTAAAAATGACTGCTTGGATTCTCGTCCAAATCTAGCCTTTGCAAAATACCAATTTTACAATCAGTTTACCAGCACCCACTGGAAGGAGCACCAACCCCTGGTTTATCTTCACCAACAAAAAGGAGCACCAACCCCTGGTTTATCTACACCGACAGAAAGGAGCACCAAACCCTAATTCAAGCACCAACTTGAACTACACTTTTGAAATTTTTAGATTGACATAAGAATGCCTTCGCTTATACAAGACCCTGACTGGTCTGTTGCTAACCCAACCTCTCTCACTATTTAAACTCTGCTTACTACACTTTTATGGCTCTCACTACTCTGCTTAATACTCTTCTTGCAACACTCTTTCACCCAACATTAGCGGCCCTCAATCCTTTGCGTAGACAACCTTTTATACCCATATTGTATTTTGTAACTCCAGCTGTAACTCCTTTCATTTCTCATGCACCACTTGTCAGTTGTAATGCCTTCTAACTATAACTGCTTTTGTATATAAATAGGGTAGGCTTTTCATCAACCACGATGCATGTTACGAATTTACACATATACCCCTACCATGACTGTTCGTCTTCTCGGTCATGACTGTTTGTATTATTTTCTATGCATGCATGCATATTCGATTCTATTTATACAATTGTTAGATTTCTCCTTCTTCGACTGTTATTAAATTATCTGCATGATTTTCTTTTGTAACGTCCCCTGTAACTGCTGTGTAACTTCAGTTAAAGGTTACATATCTTGTTTCAACTGGGTTCTATTTTTATCTTGTGCCAAAGCGACCTGTAGTAAAATTGTGACACTTTTGCCTCTTTGTCCTCTTCTCTACTTGTACCCACGAAAACACAACATGTCACGATATCATGACACTTTCGCCTCTGTACTCTTCTTCTCTACTTTTGTCACGATATCGTGACATTTTTGCCTTCTTACTTTCTCTCTCCTCCTTAAGTCATGAAAATGCGACATCTCGCGATATCGTGACACTTTCTCTCCTTTGCTCTTTCTCTTACCTTCGGTTCGCGAAAACTTGACATGTCACGATATCGCGACACTTTTTCTCTTTGAATCTCTCTCTCTTGCCTTCGGGTCGTGAAAACCCGACATGTCACAAAATCGTGAAACTTTTTCTCTGGGACTCTCTCTTGCCTTCGGGTCGTGAAAACCCGACATGTCACGAAATCACAACACTTTTTCTCTCGGACTCTCTCTCTTGCAACATGTCACGAAATCGTGACACTTTTTCTTTTGAACTCTCTCTCCTGGAACATGTCATGAAATCATGACACTTTTTTGTCTGTACAATGTTCCTTGCAATATGTCACGAAATCGCGACACTTCTTCGTACATACAATCTCTCTTCGCTTTGGACCGCAAAAATGAAACATGTCATGAAATCGCGACACCTTTTTCTCTCTCCTCTTTCTCTTCGCTTTGGACCGTGAAAATGAAACATGTCGCAAAATCACGACACCTTTTTCTCTCTCCTCTTTTCTTCTCTTTGGACTGCAAAAATGAAACATGTCACGAAATCGCGAAACCTTTTTCTCTCTCCTCTTTTCTTCGCTTTGGATCGTGAAAATGAAACATGTTGCAAAATCGTGACACATTTTTCTCTCTCCTCTTTCTCTTCCAACTTGTCATGAAATTGTGACAATTTTTCTTGCTTGCGCTTTCTCCCCAAACATGTCGTGAAATCGCGACAATTTGCTTGCTTGCGCTTTCTCTTCAAACATGTCATGAAATCGCGACATTTTTGCTAGCTTGCACTTTTTCTCCGAACATGTTACAATATCGTGATAGTTTTGCTTTCTGGCTCTTTCTCTCCAAACATGTCGCAATATCACGATAGTTTTGCTTGC
>JAQPPZ010001534.1:0-237013 GCA_028583015.1 Wollemia nobilis | reverse complement strand
CTAAGAGAAACTTCAATATGGACATTTATTTCAAGGGTATTTCTACTCTTGAAATCGATTTTGTCATAAAGAAATTCGTTATAGGGTTCATGACAGAAATAGGTATGGCATTGCTAGGTTGAACTTCAAGATATTTGCACCTTCTAGGAACTACAACATTAAGTCTTATAAGTGCAATAATGTTGGGCATACGACCAAGTGGTGCAGAACAAAGTTTTTAGAGCTTACAGAGACAAGAAAGAATAAGGATACTCAAAAGGGTATGTTGATAACGCAGGTTGACAAAGGAAAATAGCATTGTATGCTGGAAGTAAGTTTACTCCCACCCCAAAATTAATCACCTCAAGGAGAGTAGGTGGCGAGGGGGATAAGCTAAGAGTCTTATATTTAGTCCCGAAGGAGTCCCCTTGCCATTGATGACACAGGGGGAGAGATTTGAGTTAGAGAGAGAGCATTCAATCAGGAGGAGCAGTTTTCCAAGGGGAGCAAAATTAGAAAAAGAAAAAAAGAATGATTAAGGAAAATGGTTGCCATCAAAGAAAAAGGGGATATTGTTGGAAATTTTGAGTAAGTTGTGTTTTCATTGATGTCAAAAGGTTTAATGTCAAAAGGTTGATGTTAGAGTGCACTTTGTATGGTAGGAATATTATTTTATGGTTGATATGGTTGAAATTGATCATGGCAAAGTTCATCCCAAAAGCAAGCAAATTAGTCAGAAAGAAGAGACCATGGTTTAAAAAGAAGAACAAATATCACTATAATATTTTTTAATATTATAATAATTGGGTCCAATAAATCATTAAAAAAAAATCCTCGACAAGGTTTATTGAGAATTTATAAAAGGGTTGCAAAGGTTTCTTTTTAAATTATTTAAATTAAAATATTTTAACAAAAGTTACAATTTTAATTTAAACTAATTTATGGCACCAAAGTTCCACATCGGATTCATATTCGAAAGCAAGAGAGGGCCGATATTTTTAAACCAAAGGAACGAGAATTTAAAGGAAATGATTTTTTATTTCCAAAGGTTGATCGTATTCGAATGCCTAAGTGAAAAGATAATTTGTGTGTATCATTCGTGAGGGGCAAAGACCAAGCATAAGTCAAGCAAATTATTCGAGTAGGATATTTTTGAAAATAATGGAGAGCGTGAGGATAATTCCAAAGTGTTGGCAAGCGCAAACGATAGTTGAGGCTTGGCTAAGGTGCTTACGAATGGTTGGTCTCAATTTTAAATGCCATGCAAGTTGTTTTGCAAAGGAGGAAATGACTTTTTATTTTTGATGAAATTCATGAGAAGCAAACGTTGTATAGGATAGAGTGTCCTTTCATTTTCGTGTGGTCATGTAGCCCAGGTGGAAGCCTATCCTTAGGCTAGGGCATTGTGGTGGCTAAGGTTGTAGGTTCAAGCTTCGGCGTTGGTTGTTGAGACTCGTGCAAACATTTTTATAATGTGGGCCAAACATCAAGGTATGCAATTTTTGAGTTAAATCTACCAAAGATTTTGAAAAATGAAAGTTGTTTTGAGGCTAGGTGATATTAAAAGGGCAATGTGTGGAATAGTTTAGGGAGTCATAAGGTGTGTTAATTAAATATTTTATTTTTGGTGTTTAGGAATTAAATCAAGTATTAATTAAATGTGATGTTACTAAGCAACTAAATAAACCAAAATTACTAGCTACGATAAAATATTTAATACTTTTTATATCCTAAATATCAACCTTGTGGCATCCATTACACTTTGAATTTTATGGTTTTTATTATGGTATGAAAAAAACACTACATTATGATATTAGTGCGTGGTTTCTTCACTTGAGACTAAATGGAAAAATCATAATATCATCAAGATGTTACAATACACAATATTTGTTATCTCTCTTCCCTTTGTATTAATGGTTGTTGGTCATTTTAGGATGTAATATCCAATGCATTCTCTAGAGGTACATATTTATCAAGGATGAAATTGTAGACACCAAAACAGCACCAATCCGATTATGTGACTGCAAACACTGATTTCTTTGACAAACACAGCCCCCAGGGCAGCCCTCAGAGGTTAAACAGTGGTCTTAACCACTTTCATAGCAATTTTGTAAGGTCAAGAAGAAATTTGGCACACTTGGACACTTTGCCCAGTATTCGTCTCACCCAGGGATGAATTCAAAATAGAATCCGTCCCACCCCAGGATGAATTTCGAATCCGTCCCTGGGTGGGACGAATTCTAAGCTTAACGGGCAAAAAGGCAAAGGGTGCCAAGTGGCAGCCCAGAATAGTCAGTTAAGGACTCCTGCCTTGCACGCGTGTGTAGGTGGATAGAGGGGTCGTTAGAATACTGTTACAAAAGGCATTTATCAAAGATCAAGTCAACGGAGGACTCCCCTCCCTCATGGGAAGACAATACTGCCACATGGCGCCTATGGCCAACACATGGCATTTGTGCTTCCCTCCCAAAAGAGACCCCATGGGTCTATAAAAGGTGGGACTTTTCTCACCCAAAAGATACAGGTTGAAGGAGTTTTCAAGCAACGAAGTGCTGCCGAATTGAAGACTCACTTGCATCCCTCTTGGTTCACCTTCCCACATCCACCAATCTCTTTTGCAAAGGAGGTTGTTGGGTGGCCTTTGGAAGCTCGAACCTTACTCAAATCCAACGCATGGACACCTGAACCTACCAATTCGCCGACCCCCCAATCCTAAAAGGTTTTGGGCCTATCCCTGGTGGATTGGCTCCAAAATCGAGGGCCAACGGTGGGAGGCCCACTTGGGCACCCCCGCACCTCCCAAGTCCTATTTTTAGTTTTTGAGCATTTTAGATTATTTTTTAGATTGCATTATGTGTTACTAGGTCTGATTAGTCCATAATTGCAATTTTGTAACTTTTGGTCAGATTTTAGGATGTTTTGTATTGCTTTGTCGTTTCGCTAACTTGTAGGTGTCAAGGTCAAATTCCCGAGGGTGGAGGCCAAATTGGGAAAATTTGACCATCTGGGTCATCCCAAAATGGCCCCAATTACATAACCCCCCTATTTGTAGGTGTTTTGCAGGTCTCGGGATCCGACATTGGAGCAGCAGCAGGTCGATTTCCTCAACATAGAAGAATTCGTCCCACCCAGGGATGAATTGTAGTCAGAATTCATCCTGCCCAGGGACGAATTCTAGTTTAAGGTGGATTGGCCAGCTGCCTCAGTGGTAGTGGCCTTCTGGTAACTTTTCTTACCTTCTGTCAAGTTTTGAAGCAATTTGGATTCACTGTATTCACTGTTTTAGGAAAATATTTACATGCATATTTCATTAGTTTTAGAGGGCAAACGCTTTTCATTTGCAGTAGGTGCTACTGACATCTTGGTCATTTCTTTGTTTGTAGGAGAAGCAGCAGAGGTGAAGAACACATCGATATCAGCGGCGGCATCATCTTGGCCCGCTCATTGCAATCGTGGGCACGCGAAAAGGGGAATCATTCAGTGATTGTAATCAAACTCTATTTGCGCTCCTAACCCTTGAAAAGGGAGGAGACATCATTGTAACAGACATCAAGGGATATTAATGAAAGGGCTGTGTTTTCTCTATTTTCTTGTGTCTCTTCCAATGTGTTTCTTTTCCATTTCATGCAATTTACGTTTCTAGGACTCAAGCGTACTTAATTTTGAATGCAATCGCACTTGGTGTTTCCTTTTCCCGGAATCTCGTGCTTTCAGAAATACATGAAATTAATTCTTGCAATAATTGTTTACTCACTAGATGTTGCTAATACGACATAATCACCGAGTAAACATCTTGTAATTTTATTATGCATATTTGTTTCTTATGCCCATTACCTGGTAAAAACCTAGTAATTTTATTATGTACATTTGTTTCTTATACCCATGATTCATCACCCATAAAGTAAGAACTGTGATAATCAATTTTCTCTTATTATAAAAATTTCTAAATTGTCAAGTAGTCATGGATGTTGAAAATATCAATGCTGATCCAACAGTCCATTCAAAGACTCTATAAACTCAACTACTCATGTGGTTTGAATCCTTGCATGTTCAACTACTCATGTTGTTATTGTCACTATGATCTCTAATTTCCCCTATATCCATTACCAAAAGAATAATAATTAATTTCCAAGTAGATTTTATGACAAAGTTAATTAAATTGTTTTAAAAGAGTTTCTAAGCTTATTAGCTTACATGTAAAATAAATCATTTGACAATAGATCATGCATGATTGTTAAAATTTCATAAAACATGCTTGGATTAGGTGAAATTATTTCCTTGGTGTTACATTTGCAGGTCTAGCTTCGAAATCAAGTGATTCACTTTTAAGCACCAACACACAAATAATGATACATTCCATATGTGAAATATATGATGGTTATTACAAATTTAATTTTTAAAATGATCAAAATGTGTTAAATCATGAGATTTATTCTCCTGAACAAGAGCACTTATTTTTTTTCTTAAAACAATATGGTTCTTGAGTCAAATGATAGAAAATTATTATTTATATGAAAATTACATTGCAAAACATTTTCATAATGCTTATTAAATAATTTTTAAAAACATTAAAGAAAATGTATTTTATAGTACATTAATATATAAAAACATAATTATAAAATATAGAAAAACATTACTTTGCTTCTACGACATAATATTTTATATTTCACATTATAAAATATTTATTTATAACCTGAATTAGAAAGGTTACATATGCATTGATATAAGAGAAGGTACTTCGCTTTACTTGTCACATAGAGAAAAAGGATAGTCTTGCAAGGACTAAGGGCCTTCACTACTAGTAAACGGAAATTTGAAATGAAAGGAAGGCTGATGCAGGTATTATTGATTTACAAGACAAATGGATACGAAAGGAAACCAATAATGATGCTGGTTTAAAAGGAAATTTGAAATGAAAGGAAGGCTGATGCAGGTATTATTGATTTACAAGGCAAATGGATAAGAAAGGAAAGCAATAATGATGCTGGTTTAAAGGTGTTATTATTGATTTAAAGCACAAATGGATATAATGGGGATTAGAAAGTTGATTATCTTAGTGGTCACTGAAAGTAACATGCCTCGAATCAGAAAACAACAGCCTTAATATGATGTTCGAAATGCTTGTAGCTAAAGTTTAAGGTTGCGAGCGCGCGACTTCCAAAAAGGGTGAAAATGGAAATATGACTTAACTAGAATGCTCTGCATACCAAGAATGTGACTTGGTATTCAATCCGTGAGTCTAACGGCGATCTGTTAATCTCAACTGGGCGTTATGGTGACTTGGTATTCAATCCGTGAGTCTAACGGCGATCTGTTAATCACAACTGGGTGTTATGGTGCGCTGTAACATCAATTGAAGAGAATTAGAGGTGGTTGTAAAACGTTACAAAAGTTTTATTCACGAAAATGCGTGGAGAGCGTGAGAATCATTAGATTTCTCCCATGTCGTTAAGAGTTATGCAACCAGACAACCGACTCTTGTGTTGTTGACGCCCACCGATTTCTATTTGCGCAATGTCTACGCGTTTACATGCTAATCGGCATGTGGACCTTTTTATGCGTGTCTCCCATTCCTATTGTAACCACTGAAAATGAGATCTACCCAAGCTTGGCTCTTCGGATCAGCATTGGCAGGATGAAATTGTTTCTGTGTATTGCACTCAAACTAAATAATCTACAATTTCATTTTATGTCAGGGTACCAACCACGCTAGATTTACGACAAACATCTAACGCTTCTTCGGACAAAAGAAAAAAAAAGAGGACACAACAATAGGACCTCATACCAACCCAACTTAAACTGCATGCTTTCACTAGTTAGCAGTCTCCGTACCAAACAAAAACATGCTCCTATATACCATATAATGTGCATTGTGCTTGCTTGGTAACACATGTTTCAATAATCTTAAATTGACTTCGTCATTGGCGGGGGCGAGTGACTTGAGTGGTGGACATGGCTTTCAAAGCGACGAAGTCAGTCGCCCTGTTGTTTTTTGTCATGATTTTGTTCCTGTCAAAAGCGAGAGCGAAAACGAGGCATTACAATTTTAACGTATGTTTACATCCGTGTGTGTCTATGATTGGATTCTCTATTGCTAGCTCGCACTTATTGTCAGTAGTAATTGTGATAAAAGACTGATTGTTTCAATTGGCTATGTCAATTAAATCTCCGTGTCGCAGATAAGACTAAAGAATGTTACTCGCTTATGTCATACCAAGCCCATCGTTACGGTGAACGGCAAGTATCCAGGACCGACTTTATATGCACGAGAGGGGGACAGAGTGCTCGTGAATGTCACAAATCACGTGAAATACAACGTTAGCATACACTGGTAATGCCTCACTATATCTAAGAAAATATTGTCTGACTTAGATTTTATTCAATTTGTTTTTGCGTTGTAAATGGTCCAAGACTTACTATGGAGAGTTTATGTATGTGCAGGCACGGGATTAGGCAGTTCAGAACAGGTTGGGCTGATGGACCAGCATACATTACCCAGTGCCCTATTCAAACAGGCCAAAGTTTTGTCTACAACTTTACAATCAGAGGGCAACGAGGCACACTCTTCTATCATGCCCATATCCTTTGGCTACGTGCAACACTCTATGGCCCCATTGTTATCTTACCCAAGAAACATGTGCCATATCCCTTCCCAAAGCCTCACAAAGAGGTCACTCTCATCTTAGGTGGGTTTTAGGTGCCCACATATAACGCATTAGATATTTGCATTCTCCATGATTGTGTTGAACAACTGAAAATGTCATTCTAACGTCGCCTACATATACGCTACAGGTGAATGGTGGAATGCAGACACCGAGGCGGTGATTAATCAAGCTCTCAAAACAGGAGGAGCGCCAAACACTTCGGACGCTCACACCATTAATGGCAAGCCGGGGCCACTCTTCAATTGCTCCACTAAAGGCGAGTACAATTCTCATACACTTACCCATATTATGTTGATCATGGACGGACGGCGTTTACTTTTCCGAGAGTTCTTAGGTTGCCTGTTCCTTTATCTGAAAGTGCAGATACTTACGCGCTTGAGGTTAATCCTGACAAAACCTACCTTGTTCGAATAATCAACGCTGCACTCAATGATGAGGTCTTCTTCAGCATTGCGGACCATCACATGACGGTGGTGGAAGTCGATGCCTTATACACCAAGCCTTTCGAGACCAAGGCAGTAGTAATTGCTCCGGGACAGACAACCAATGTTTTGCTCCATGCAAACAAGAAGAGTGGAAGGTATTTCATGACTGTCCGAGCATTCATGGACGCACCTGTAACCGTTGATAACATGACTACCTCCGCTATATTGCAATACACTGGAAGCTCCAATACTTCCAACCCTGTAATGCCTGTAATTCCCGAGCTAAACGATACGGCCTTCTATAACAATTTTACCAGTGCCCTTAAAAGCCTGAATTCTGCGCAGTATCCAGCAAAAGTTCCGCAGACAGTAGATCGCCATCTCATGTTCACGGTGGGGCTTGCTCTGGACTCGTGCTCCACCTGCGTAAACGGCACCCGGACGTCTGCATCGGTCAACAACGTGAGCTTCGTCATGCCAACAGTTGCCCTTCTTCAAGCTCACTATTTCAATATCAGCGGCGTTTTCACAACAGACTTCCCCGATAATCCTCCCACGCCCTTCAATTACACTGGCACCCCTCCAAAGAACCTGATGACATCCAAGGGAACCAGGCTCACGCGCCTTCCCTTCAATTCCTCGGTGCATTTGGTACTTCAGGACACCAGCGTGCTTACCGTGGAAAACCACCCAATCCATCTGCATGGCTTCAACTTCTTCGTCGTTGGAAGAGGTGTAGGAATCTACGACCCAAAGAAGGACCCAGCCAAATTCAATCTGGTAGATCCACCCGAGCGGAACACAGTGGGAGTGCCAACAGGCGGCTGGACTGCCATCCGATTCAGAGCCGATAATCCCGGTATGTATAAGCTATGCCGTTTCAATATAAGCAGTTGCATTCTAACTAATAACAATAAGCATTTTGAATTCGAATTCGATACTGATTTCATTTGATGAACACTGTATGAACATGAACAGGGGTGTGGTTCATGCATTGCCATCTGGAAGTGCACACGACGTGGGGACTGAAGATGGCGTTCGTGGTGGAGAATGGAAAGGGGCCCAACCAGTCCATTTTGCCTCCCCCGAAAGACCTGCCCAGGTGCTAGGTCAATCCAAGTGCAAAACACTGATAATTTCTTTACTATTATCAAAGAGAAGTGCCCTTAAGGCAGCGGCTTACCATTGTCAATGGAAAGTGCCGTTATGGCAGCGGTGATATCTTTAATTTATAAACTTTTCATTTTTGATAGGTAAAAATTCTTTTTGATTTTGGATAAAGTTTTGTTATATTATTTTGGTAAATGGATTTTAAGTTTGTAAATTGACTAAACTTTATTAGTTTAAATTATTTATTTTAATAGTTTTTAAAATGAAAAATCAAAATTAGATTATATGTTAGTAGTTCTTTTTGTCAATATATTATATAATTAATATTTTTATAGCATTATGTCATATTCTTATTAAGATTATATTTACAGTATAACATGATGTTATTTATTTATTTTTTAATTTTTTTAAATAAACATATTACACAGTAATATTATTTATTAAAATGCAAGAGATTATTTTAAATTGTTTCATTCTCATGTTAAATATTTAAAAAATGTTTTATTAATATATAATAGAAATCATAGGTTATCATAACAAAGCTATTTAGACAGAAGCAATGAATACACATAAAATTAAGAAGAAAAGTAACTGACATGATTACAAACAATAATTTCTCTCACCAGCTATTTTTTTATTATTACGAATATAATATTTTCCTTCAAATAATTAATTACAGGTGCTTCCTCCTTTTGTAATAATCTCAAAGAAAATAACTGTAACTAATTAAAAAAATTATTATTCTTCTTAACAATCCTATAAAATGGATTTACTAAGAATTTGGTTAGTTTCTTAATAGAAAAACCTAAGTCATCCTCATAATAATAAAACTCTACGACCTCTATGTAAAGTAAATCATTAAATGTATTTTTCCTCTGCACTATTCAAGATTTTAAATATTTTTTGAAAAAATTTGAAAAAACTTGTATTAAAACATTAATCAGTTACAATTGGGATAAGATACATCCTAGCCGAAAACAATGAAAGCACATGATTACAAGAGAAGAGGAAGATTTGCACTGGATCCAAATCTCTTGAACCAATACCAAGCTAGCTGAGAGAGCTGATAGGTCAGATACAACAACTTATCACAAAAACACGAAGCAAACACCAACTTCACCTCTACCCGCGAAAAAGCTACAAGTCATGAAATCGCGACACAAGACACCTCTGACCGCAAAAAAGTCAACCTGTCACGAAATCGTGACATGTCATGAAATCGTGACAAAAATCCAACCTTGGCCGCGATGGAGCAACATGTCACGAGATCACGACAAAAATCCAGCAGCAGCCACAACAACGCAACATGTCACGAAATCACGATGACTTCCCTCCAGCGGCCACGACGACATAACATGTCGCGAAATCGCGACAACTTTTCTCCCTTGGTCGCGATGACACAACATGTCGCGATATTGCGAAAATTCTCCTCCCTTGGCCGCGCCGACATAATTCAAATGATGTAGTAATTCAAATGATGTAGTATTTTCATTGTGTATAAGCAATTTGTGTTTCCAACTCATTCGACCTTATTTTTTCCAATCTATATGTTTTAAGGAAGAAACTTGAATATTTTTTATATTTTATTTTGGATTACAATTGGATAGGCCATGGTTTAAAAAGAAAGACAAATATTATTATAATATTTTTTAATATTATAATAATTAGGTTGAAGAAAACATTAAAAAATAGATATCCTGGAAAAGGTTTATTGAGCTATTATAAAGGGGTTGCAAAGGTTTATTTTTAAATTATTTAAAATAAAATGTTTTAACAAAAGTTAAAATATTAATTTAAAATAATTTATGGCGTCAGAGTTCCCAATTGGATTCAAGTTCGAAAGTAAGAGAGGGCTGACATTTTTAAACCAAAGAAAAGAGTATTTAAAGGAAATGATTTTTTATTTCCAAAGGTTAATCATATTCGAATGCCTAAGTGAAAATATATTTTTTGTGCATCGTTCGTGATGGGCAGAGACCAAGCATAATTCAAGAAAATTATTCGAGGAGGATTTCATTAAAAATCATGGATAGTGTGAAGATAATTCCAAAGAGTTGGCTAGCACAGACGGTAGTTGAGGCTTGGTTAAGGTGCTTGTGAAGGGTTGGTCTCAGTTTCAAATCCGATGTAGGTTGTATTGCGAAGGAGGAAAGGACTTTTCATTTTCAAAAAAAATTGTGAGAAGCAAACGTTGTATAGGATAGAGTATCCTTTGGTTTTCATGTGGACGTGTAGCCCAGGTGGTAGCCTAGCCTTAGGCTAGGGCATTATGGTGGCTAAGATTGTAAGTTCGGGCTAAGGCATTCTGGTGGCTAAGATTGTAATTTCAAGCTTGGACGCTAGTCATTGAGACTTGTGCAAACATTTTTATAACATGGGCCAAATATTAAGGTATGCAATTTTTGAGTTAAATCTACCAAAGTTTTTTGGAAAATAAAAGTTGTTTTGAGGCTAGGTAATATTAAAAGGGCCATTTGTGGAATTTTTTGAGGAGTCATAAGGTGTTTTAATTAAATATTTTATTTTGGGTTTTTAGGAATTAAATCAAGTATTAGAGATTATAAGATGTAAACAAAGGGATTTTTATTTTTTATGTGTGTTGAATATTATTTTGAAATAGAAGGATATTATAAGGTGTAAACAAGGAACTTTATTTTTTTATGTGTTGAATATTATCTTGAAAGAGAAGGATATTATAAGGTGTAAACAAGGAACTTTATTTTTGATATATATTTTGAAAGTGGAGTGATAAGGTATATTTATGACTTGACAATTTATTGTATTTCTTGTATGGTGAAATATTTTTTGAGGTAAATATTCTTATAGAGATTTTGATATAGTCTGTTGCTATCTAACCTAGAGTTGGAAAAAGGATTTGGTTGTGAGTAAAACAGGTTTTGAAGACATATCTCTATCAAAGTAAAGAGGTATGGGCACATCATTTTTTGTTTGAAATGTTGGAATAAATGTTGTAAAATATAAGGTGGAGTGAAAAGGAGTATTTGATAAAGATTGTTGGAAATATTTGAGTGAATTCTTATATACTTCATTGGTGAATGTTTAGAGAACATTTGAGGTATAGATTGAGGATTATTTGAGTTAGGGTTTTAAACCTACATTGTGCACTTTATTTGAAGAAGTTTAAAAATACTTTTTTAGGGTTAGTGAGTAAGTTGTGTTTCATTGGCTGAATGATTGAATGAAATTATTGAGTATTGGTTTTGAGTGATATTTGAAAGCACGAGATTCCGGTCAAAAGAAACACTAGTTATGCAACATAAGACGAAAATGAAACACTTTGATCCTATGCACCAAAATGAAGAAAGAGACGATTTAAGAAAACGAAAGACAAGATATAAAAGAATCACAACCCTCTTTATTCAAACATTTTGTCCTCAGTTACATAGACGTCTCCTCCCCTTTTGGGGGCGAGGAGCGTTAGATTGGTCTTTGTCACACTGTGTGACTTAGTCTTCCTCCTTTTCGCGTGCCCACGATTGCAATGGGCGGGCCAAGCTGCTGCCGCCGCTGATGTTGATGAGTCTTCGCTTCTGGTTGCTCCTCCTGCGGTCAAAGAAACAGACAAGACATTAATAGCACCTGTGACAAGAAGAGAAATTCACGCTTTTGAAATTGCTAAAAGGCATATATGAAAAGTTGTCTAAAACAGTGACTGCAGCAAATCCAAATGATCTAAAAACTTGACAAGGGACAGAAAACATCACCAGAAGGCCTCTGCCACTGAAACAGTCGGCCAATCCACCTTAAACTGGAATTCATCCCTAGGCAGGATGAATTCTAACTGTAATTCGTCCCTGGGTGGGACGAATTCTTTTGAGTAGGAGAAACCGACTGCTGCTTTGCTCCAATGTCGGATCCCGGGACCTGCAAAACTCCTGCAAACAGGGGGTTAGGTAATTGGGGCCATTTTGGGACGACCCAGATGGTCGGATTTTCCCAATTTGGCCTCCACCCTCGGGAATTTGACCTTGACACCTGCAAGTTAGCGAAACGACAAAGCAATACAAAACACCCTAAACTCCGACCAAAAGCTACAAAATTGCAATAATAGACTAATCAGACCTAGTAACACAGAATGCAATCTAAAAAATAATCTAAAGTGCTCAAAAACTAAAATTAGGACTTGGGGGGTGCGGGGGTGCCCAAGTGGGCCTCCCACCGTTGGCCCTCGATTTTGGAGCCAATCCACCAGGGATGGGCCCAAAACCTTTTAGGATTGGGGGGTCGGCGTATTGGTAGGTTCGGATGTCCATGCGTCAGATTTGAGTAAGGTTCGAGCTTCCAAAGGCCACCCAACAACCTCCCTTGCAAAAGAGATTGATGGATGTAGGAAGGTGAACAAAGGGGGATGCAAGTGAGTCTTCGATTCGGCAGCACTTCGTTGCTTGAACACTCCTTCCACCTGTCTGTTTTGGGTGAGAAAAGTCCCACCTTTTATAGACCCAAGGGGTCTCTTTTGGGAGGGAAGCACAAAAGCCAAGTGTTGGCCATAGGCGCCATGTGGCAGTCTTGTCTTCCCATGAGGGAGGGGAGTCCTCCATTGACTTGAACTTTGATAAATGCTTTTTGTAACAGTCCTCTAACGGCCCCTCTGTCCACTTACACATGCATGCAAGGTAGGAGCCCTTAACTAACTGTTCTAGGCTGCCACTTGGCACCATTTGCCTTTTTGCCCGTTAAGCTTAGAATTCGTCCCACCCTGGGACGGATTCTATTTTGAATTCGTCCCTGGGTGAGACGAATGCTTGGGCAAAGTTTCCAAGTGTGCCAAATTGCTTCTTGACCTTACAAAATTGCTATGAAAGTGGTTAAGACCACTGTTTAACCTCCGAGGGCTGCCCTGGGGGCTGTGTTTGCCAAAGCGATCAGTGTTTGCAGTCACATAATCGGATTGGTGCTGTTTTGGTGTCTATAGATGCCCCTTTTTGGGAAGCGCTGTGGGTGACGCTGTGCTTAGCAAAAATAGATAACCAAAGCACTAATGATTAGGGTTTCTTGGTAACCTAACCAACTTTTGATGCCCCAAGTATGGAAAGGGCATGCATTCTTGAATCCTTGCTTCTGACGAGCTAAGGAATTTGATTTCAAGTATTAACCTGTTTTGGTGAGGTGTGACTTGAACTCAGACATCGATCAGTCATGAACAAGTGAAGGGCGTTTTATCCTCAGGGGGAACCTTGTGTTCATGATTCACGAAATCTTGAACTTAGACATTGATCAGTCATGAACAAGTGAAGGGCATTTTTATCCTCAGGGGGAACCTTGTGTTCATGATTCACGAAATGCCAAGTGTTTGATTGATTTGATTGTTGCTTGTTTACTGCCCCAAGCAGGAGCGTGATTGTCTTTGTCAATGATTCTTTGAATGCATGTCATTTTCCTTAATTGGGTGTGTGATTGTTGATTGGTGACTAAGTGTGACTACCCCCTCAAGCGACGAATCGATGAGGGAATGACCTTCGTGAGAGAAGCGACGAGTCGCTTGACCCAAGATGACTTGTGCAAGGTTGCCTTTAGAGGGTTTACCGTTAAGCGTGTGCAATTTTTCCAACATATGGACCTATTTTTGGTGGGTGTTAACCCTTTTGGTGATGTCATAATGAGGTGAAATCGTCGAAAACCTATTTCCCGTGGAGCGGTCCGGCTATGATAGCCTTCTTGGGGAATTAGGAGAGCGATAATTTGGACCTCGACATCGATTTTCTTTGCCTAGAGGCTAAGTGCGAGAGCACTTGTGTCCGGCATTGTTTTTGTTGTGTTTTTGTTGAATTTTGTCTTGTTTTTGTTGTTTTTGTGACACCATTTGGTGATTGAATTGTCGGCAATCCGTCCTCCCGTGGAGCGGTCCGGCTATGGTAGCCTTCTTCGGGAGTAGGATAGTGACAATGCAAAACCCCGACATCAATTTTGCTATGCCAAGAGGTTAAGTGCAAGAGCACTTGTGTCTGGCAATGTTTATTGCTTGTTTTGTGTTGCATTTTTTTTTGTTGTTTTTTGTGACACCATTTGGGGATTAAATTGTCAAAATCCATCTTCCGTGGAGCGGTCCGGCTATGGTAGCCTTCTTAGGGAGTAGGATAGTGATATTTGTGACCATGATGTCGATTTGTTATGCCAAGAGTTTAAGTGCAAGAGCACTTGTGTGCAGCAATGTTTATTGCTTTTTGTGTTGTTTTGATTTTCTTGTTGTTTTTGAGTGGGCTTTGACCCTTTTGTGATGTCGTTTGGGGATGAAATTATCGAAAATCCGTCTTCCCGTGGAGCGGTCCGGCTATGGTAGCCTTCTTAGGGAATAGGATAACAACAATGTAGACCCCGACATTAGTTTTGTTATGCCAAGAGGTAAAGTGCAAGAGCACTTGTGTCTGGCAATGTTTATTGCTTGTTGTTTTTGTGTTGCATTTATTTGTTTTTTTTTGTTGTTTTGATTTTCTTTGATCTTGTGCATGATGGTTGATGAATATGGATGTATGCATGTTGATTTATTTTGATGGATGCATATGCTATGATGAATGCAAATGGTTTTGATTTATATGTGATATGCAGATATGAAATGGATGAATGGGGTTTGTGATGTTTGGCTATGGCACCATAGACTGTTTAGAGCTCTGTTATTTTGTTTTTAGGTGATTTCTGTGATGTATGCCTCTACATGTATACATGGTTTTTCTATTTTTGTATTTTTTGATGGTATTTGCAAAGATGAAAAGTAGCGCAGTTGGTTTAGAAATGTAGCTAAGGTTTTCTGAGACTCAGACGGTTTTAGCTCACTAGCCATGACTGTACTTTATCTTACAAGACTTTTGACCAAGGTATGAATCGGACTTGTTTTTGACCAAGTTATTTCACATCCCTGTGTGTGCAATTGAGTTCATTTATGTGGTATTTGTTGGGATACCGCCGAGTGCCGGATGGGCTTTCAACCGAACTGTGCTGAGGATCACCTAATTAGCTCCACGAATTCCTTTGTTGTATGTACTAAGATTAATCTGCGGTGTAATCCAGGATGCCATAAGCTAGCTCATCCACATGCAAACATTGATCTGTACGCAAGTTAATGTGACAGATATATCGTCATGCGGGAGGTTTACTTATGTTACCGATAGGCTATCAACCAAATTGGTACTGAAGCTTGCCTTATGACCTACGAGAATCTTTGAGAGTTCCAGGGATTCAAGGTCAACTCCCTTCTTTTCTTCAATTGTATTGGGATACTTGCTCTTTTGTAGTGATGAGATCACTGTTTATTTTGATTTGTTTTTCTTTCGAGCAAGGGATTGGGGATATGGAGTGATGAAAATCATTGTTGTTTGTGCCTTTTGATGTGTGCACTATAGTTTGTCAAATTTTGAGTTTTGACATTTTGCAAATTTTTGTGTTTTGCAACTGTTGAGAACTTTAGGGATTCTTAGGGAATTGGGTAGGGAGGATGCTTGTCCTTTTGCCAAATCTCGGCATTCTAGGGGTCATTCGCACGGGGGATGAGCAAGATAACCGTTTCGCTTGTGGTGACCTAGATTACTACGCAGGTTTCATCTTTCGTTCACACAATTTTGGGAATTTTAGTGTTTTGATTTGTGTTGGGATGTTACGTAACAAGGTGTATTTCAAGTATGACTCTACCTTCGTAAAAACTGTTCGACTTGATACACTACATGGCTAAAGAGGAAAATGATGACTGAATCACTGAAACTCTTGGTACATTCCCAGACCACTGACTGTAGTGTGGTAAAAGTTATGCTTGGTGTTTTTGTTGTTTTTGTAACATGAGACAATGCGGAACAAGATGGACTATCAGAGCTATTGCAGCTTATGGTGCCTTTGACCTGTATGACTACAAATATGCAATGTATGGATGCAATGCTTAATGCAGCTATGTATTTTTGTAATTTTGATGGATTGTTTTTGGTGAAGGTGAAGATGAGGTGCGAGAATATGAATTTTTTTTGATGAATTTGAGTATGCCTAGAATTGAGATGCAAATCTTTGTTGTTTTTGATGATTTTTGTTGTTTTGTTTTTTTGAATTTCTTGATTTTTTTTTTTGACCAAGCGATTGCGATAATCGTTGGAGCTTTTTGGGTTTGACCAAGAGATTGCGATAATCCTTGGAGCTTTTTGGATTGACCAAGAGATTGCGATAATCCTTGGAGATTTTTGGGTTGACCAAGAGATTGCGATAATCCTTGGAGCTTTTTGGTGACCAAGGGATTGCGATAATCCTTGGAGCTTTTTGGGTGACCAAGAGATTGCGATAATCCTTGGAGCTTTTTGGGTGACCAAGGGATTGCGATAATCCTTGGAGCTTTTTGGGTGACCAAGAGATTGCGATAATCCTTGGAGCTTTTTGGGTTGACCAAGAGATTGCGATAATCCTTGGAGCTTTTTGGTTGACCAAGAGATTGCGATAATCCTTGGAGCTTTTTGGGTTGACCAAGAGATTGCGATAATCCTTGGAGCTTTTTGGGTTGACCAAGAGATTGCGATAATCCTTGGAGCTTTTTGGGTTTGGATTATGGTTCTTCAGGGGATAGAGGTACCCCCAGCTTGATGGTCTTTGCACTCCGGATCCGGCTCTAGAGGTATGGGCATGAATGGATCGGCCCTATGCACGGAGATGAGGACAGGGTCCGCCCGCGGCACTGATGTTGCTATGATGTCTCTTGGTGGAAGTTGCTCTTTGTGTGCCCAAAGTTGTGGATGTAATGCTTGGTCCCACTGTGGTGGGTTAACACGCCACTCATGCCCTAGTATTATGTTTATCTGTTGACATGCTTCCTCAAATTTTATGGGATGCCGATGTTGTCGCATGTGATTGCTGTGGGCTATGTCTGTTTCATCCTCACCTTCGGACAATGTGTATAGCTTATCGGAATCTGGAGATTCTGAGACATGGAGGACTGCATCATCAGGTAGCCCTATGGTTAAAGGTTGATCCTCTTCGAAAGGAGCCTTATGTAAGTTGGGCCTTGGGAGCTCCAAAATCTTGGCCTCTACCAACTCTAAGTGCTCTAGTGCTTTGCATGTATTGGGAGATTTGAACTCCTCCTCTTTGGTTGGTTCTTGTTGAGGAACTTGGGGCTTATGGAGGGGTGGCCAGATGGCACCCCCCATGCCTTGGTAGGGCGGTTCATCCCGCTCTTCTTCGCGCTCTGATTCCTTAGAGGCTTCTTGATGAATTTCTAAGGGTGGCTCATAAGCCTGGGTGGATGTCTGAGGAAGGCACCCATCATTGGTTATAGGAGCGGCCTCCCATTCATGTCTAGGAGGCATCGGGGGTGGTGCTTCGGGAATCGGGAGAGTAGCTTCCCGCTCTGTCTAGGAGGTGTTGGGGGTAGCTTTTGATGAGGTCGCGATGACCTATCTTCCCCCCATGGGTTGTGCCACTCAAAATATTTTGTCTTATGCATGTGAGGGGTTGGAGTCTTCTCTTGCATAGTGTGTTGGAACAGCTCATCCTTACGGCGCTGAAGGTGCTCTTCGTTAATATGGTACGGTTCCTCTAACGGTAGTCGTTCGAGCTCAAGTTGCGTGAGTTGCTTGAGATGTGTGATATATTCGATAGATTCTATGATAGTTAGTCCCACCGCCTCATGTCTAGAAGGCCTAGACGCCTCTCTTAGATAAAAATCTTGGTCGTAGTGATCCAAGATCTCTATAGGACACATCCCTCTGTTAGGGGTAGCAACATTCTCTCGGGGCTTTGGCCTCAGTGAGTGGTCTTGATAGATAGCAGTGCGAAGGCATATTGCTCTCGCACTGTATATTGCTCTCGAGGAAGGTAGAGGTCTTCCTCGTGCTCTCTTTCATAAGTGAAAAAGGGATGGACGGAGCTATCTCGCCCTGCCCAAAGAGCCTTGTGCTCTGGATTTGTCTTTGTAGTCTAGAGGGGGTGAAGGAGGGATAATGTAATCATGTGGTTCCTCCCATCGAACCCTATGTTGACTTAGCACTTCATCGCGCGATGACCGCTCATAGCGAGCATCTAAGGGAGCTCTCATTGCTTCATGTCTAGAAGGCCTAGATGCCTCTTCTAGATATCTATCTCGGTCGTAGTGATCCAAGATCTCTATAGGTGACCTCCCTCTATTGGGGGTAACAACATTCCCTCGAGGCTTTGGCCTCAGTGAGTGTTCCTGATAGATAGCAGGTGCGGAGGCATATTGCTCTCGCACTGTATATTGCTCTCGAGGAAGGTAGAGGTCTTCCTCGTGCTCTCTTTCATAAATGAAAAAGGAACAGGTGGAGTTGGCCCGCCCCGCCTGAGGAGCCTTGTGCTCCGGATTTGTCTTTGTAGTCCTGACAACTAGAGGGGGTGAAGGACGGGTAGTGTAATGATGTGGTTCCTCCCGTCGAACCCTATGTTGACCTAGCGCTTCATCGCGCGGTGACCGCTCATAGCGATCATCTAAGGGAGCTCTCCTATGATTGTACCCCTCATGGAAGGGTGTGTGATGAGTGCTATGTTGAACAGGAGTGCTCCTCGAAGAGGTGTCCCTGTAGTCTCTTTCCTTTAAGGTGTGGAGGGGACTGCCTTGTGTGTTAGGTCACCAAGGTGGTATGACCAAATCCTTGGGATTGTAACGGAGGTGACTCGTGCCTCCTGGGACATTCCCCATAGCCTTCGCCCGTGATTGGGCTTGGCTACGGGTGAGCACCATGATGATGTCTCTCTAAAAAGCCCTAAAATTGAAAATGAGTCAGATGGGGCCCAAAATTGGTGTGCGCATCCCTCTTATAATAGATAAGACAAAAATGAAGTTTCAAGTCCTAACTCTAAATACATTAGGAGATATTGACATCCGAACAGCTCAAAAAGTGCAAAAAATTGGGCACGCAATTTTAGAACCTAATTTCGGGGCACTAGATGATGGAATTTGGCCCCGAAAACTAGATTATCCCAACCAACTCCCTGTAAAATTTCGTGTCAAACGGAGCTACGGTTGAGAAGTTATGGCCCCGGCAAGATGCACTAAAATTTAGAGAAAAATACAAGATTTCCCATTTTTTGTTGGATGGTCCTGCATCACTTATGGGCACATTTGGGGTGCTTTTGGGTTCACCAAAGGGTTCATGGACACCTTTGGGGCATTTTTGAGTGACCAAGCGATTATGGGAATCCTTGGAGCTTTTTGGAGAAAATGACAAAATGCGTAGATTTTTTTTATCTTTGTTTTTAATGATTTTTTTTGTCTACACTAAACAACATTAAACACACACATTCACAAAACCGTGATTATCTCTTTTAAGGATTCTTGGTGTGCCCTAGACTGGTTTAGTGCATTTTGGTGTTTTGTTTTTGTTTTTGTAGGTTTTGAAGATCGTTTAAATGCATTATGACGGCTCATATAACTCCCAAAAGGTCGCCCCTTCAATATACCAACCAGGCCGATATACCAACCTCTCTATATACCCGCCCTTACGAGAGGGAGACTATAGGTACGTGAGAGGAGAAGGTACGTGGTACGTAGGTGGTACGGAAGGGGGATTGTCTGTTAATGGCACCTACCATAGAAAACTTATCCTCGCGCGCATGGGAATCACCCCGGCTACGCTCGAGTCCGTCTTCGTCAGGATTTACGCCTAACAACAGTTGACAATCGGGAAATGGATGCAAATCAAGCCAAGGTGGTGATGAAATCCACCAATGGTCTTGATCAAGGGCTGGGGTCTTACGACCAGCTCCTTGGTTTAAGATTGTTTCGTGATGTGTGTGGGATTCGTTTTATCCAACAAAATGAAACTAGCATACATGACTTTTCCTAATGCAATGCAGGATTAAATGAAAACAATTAAAGAAATAGAAACAGAAACAGAAAAAATATAACAGAGATCATGAAAATCCCTACCTCTTCTCTGCCTGCTCCTGTTGTCTCTGAATTTCTGCTCTGAAAATCCATAGACAGGAATTCGTCCCTCTGGGAGACGATTGCAAAACAGAATTCGTCCCTCCCAGAGACGAATTTGAATTCGTCTCAGGGTCAGACGAATTGCAGAAAAGAATTCGTCCCTGTCAGAGACGAATAGCAGTCTGCAACAAAAAAAGATGTACCTGTCAAGCACAAACACAAAAATTTAATTAGTTTCTGTGATTTTAAAAACCAGGGAACAGAGTCCCACCATGATCGCCACTGAAAGCACGAGATTCTGGTCAAAAGAAACACTAGTTATGCAACATAAGACGAAGATGAAACACTTTGATCCTATGCACCAAAATGAAGAAAGAGACGATTTAAGAAAATGAAAGACAAGATATAAAATAATCACAGCCCTCTTTATTCAAACATTTTGTCCTCAGTTACATAGACGTCTGCTCCCCTTTTGGGGGTGAGGAGCGTTAGATTGGTCTTTGTCACACTGTGTGACTTAGTCTTCCTCCTTTTTGCGTGCCCACGATTGCAATGGGCGGGCCAAGCTACTGCCACCGCTGATGTTGATGAGTCTTCGCTTCTGGTTGCTCCTCCTACGGTCAAAGAAACAGACAAGACATTAATAGCACCTGTGACAAGAAGAGAAATTCACGCTTTTGAAATTGCTAAAAGGCATATATGAAAAGTTGTCTAAAACAATGACTGCAGCAAATCCAAATGATCTAAAAACTTGACAGGGGACAGAAAACATCACCAGAAGGCCTCTTCCACTGAAATAGTTTGCCAATCCACCTTAAACTGGAATTCGTCCCTGGGCAGGATGAATTCTGACTGTAATTCGTCCCTGGGTGGGACGAATTCTTCTGAGTAGGAGAAACCGACCTGTTGCTGCTCCAATTTCGGATCCCGGGACCTGCAAAACTCCTGCAAATAGGGGGGTTAGGTAATTGGGGCCATTTTGGGATGACCCAGATGGTCGGATTTTCTCAATTTGGCCTCCACCCTTGGGAATTTGACCTTGACACCTGCAAGTTAGCGAAAAGACAAAGCAATAAAACCTATAAAATGGATTTACTAAGAATTTGGTTAGTTTCTTAATAGAAAAACCTAAGTCATCCTCATAATAATAAAACTCTACGACCTCTATGTAAAGTAAATCATTAAATGTATTATTCCTCTGCACTATTCAAGATTTTAAATATTTTTTGAAAAAAATTGAAAAAACTTGTATTAAAACATTAATCAGTTACAATTGGGATAAGATACATCCTAGCCGAAAACAATGAAAGCACATGATTACAAGAGAAGAGGAAGATTTGCACTGGATCCAAATCTCTTGAACCAATACCAAGCTAGCTGAGAGAGCTGATAGGTCAGATACAACAACTTATCACAAAAACACGAAGCAAACACCAACTTCACCTCTATCCGTGAAAAAGCTACAAGTCACGAAATCGCGACACAAGACACCTCTGACCGCAAAAAAGTCAACCTGTCACGAAATCGTGACATGTCACGAAATCGCGACAAAAATCCAACCTTGGCCGCAATGGAGCAACATGTCACGATATCACGACAAAAATCCAGCAGCAGCCACAACAACGCAACATGTCACGAAATCATGACGACTTCCCTCCAGCGGCCACGACGACATAACATGTCGCGAAATCGTGACAACTTTTCTCCCTTGGTCGCGATGACACAACATGTCGTGATATTGCGACAATTCTCCTCCCTTGGCCGCGCCGACATAATTCAAATGATGTAGTAATTCAAATGATGTAGTATTTTCATTGTGTATAAGCAATTTGTGTTTCCAACTCATTCGACCTTATTTTTTCCAATCTATATGTTTTAAGGAAGAAACTTGAATATTTTTTATATTTTATTTTGGATTACAATTGGATAGGCCATGGTTTAAAAAGAAAGACAAATATTATTATAATATTTTTAATATTATAATAATTAGGTTGAAGAAAACTTTCAAAAATAGATATCCTGGACAAGGTTTATTGAGCTATTATAAAAGGGTTGCAAAGGTTTATTTTTAAATTATTTAAAATAAAATGTTTTAAAAAAAGTTAAAATATTAATTTAAAATAATTTATGGCATCAGAGTTCCTAATTGGATTCAAGTTCGAAAGTAAGAGAGGGCTGACATTTTTTAAACCAAAGAAAAGAGTATTTAAAGGAAATGATTTTTTATTTCCAAAGGTTAATCATATTCGAATGCCTAAGTGAAAATATATTTTTTGTGCATCGTTCGTGATGGGCAGAGACCAAGCATAATTCAAGCAAATTATTCAAGGAGGATTTCGTTAAAAATCATGGAGAGTGCGAAGATAATTCCAAAGAGTTGTCTAGTGCAGACGGTAGTTGAGGCTTGGTTAAGGTGCTTGTGAAGGGTTGGTCTCAGTTTCAAATCCGATGTAGGTTGTATTGCGAAGGAGGAAAGGACTTTTCATTTTCAAAAAAAATTGTGAGAAGCGAACGTTGTATAGGATAGAGTATCCTTTGGTTTTCATGTGGACATGTAGCCCAGGTGGTAGCCTAGCCTTAGGCTAGGGCATTATGGTGGATAAGATTGTAAGTTCGGGCTAAGGCATTCTGGTGGCTAAGATTGTAATTTCGAGCTTGGACGCTAGTCATTGAGACTTGTGCAAACATTTTTATAACATGGGCCAAATATTAAGGTATACAATTTTTGAGTTAAAATTACCAAAGTTTTTTGGAAAATAAAACTTGTTTTGAGGCTAGGTAATATTAAAAGGGCCATTTGTGGAATTTTTTGAGGAGTCATAAGGTGTTTTAATTAAATATTTTATTTTGGGTTTTTAGGAATTAAATCAAGTATTAGAGATTATAAGATGTAAACAAAGGGATTTTTATTTTTTATGTGTGTTGAATATTATTTTGAAAGAGAAGGATATTATAAGGTGTAAACAAGGAACTTTATTTTTTTGTGTTGAATATTGTCTTGAAAGAGAAGGATATTATAAGGTGTAAACAAGGAACTTTATTTTTGATATATATTTTGAAAGTGGAGTGATAAGGTATATTTATGAATTGACAATTTATTGTATTTCTTGTATGGTGAAATATTTTTTGAGGTAAATATTCTTATAGAGATTTTGATATAGACTGTTGCTATCTAACCTAGAGTTGGAAAAAGGATTTGGTTGTGAGTAAAACAGGTTTTGAAGACATATCTCTATCAAAGTAAAGAGGTATGGGCACATCATTTTTTGTTTGAAATGTTGGAATAAATGTTGTAAAATATAAGGTGGAGTGAAAAGGAGTATTTGATAAATATTGTTGGAAATATTTGAGTGAATTCTTATATACTTCATTGGTGAATGTTTAGAGAACATTTGAGGTATAGATTGAGGATTATTTGAGTTAGGGTTTTAAACCTACATTGTGCACTTTATTTGAAGAAGTTTAAAAATACTTTTTTAGGGTTAGTGACTAAGTTGTGTTTCATTGGTTGAATGATTGAATGAAATTATTGAGTATTGGTTTTGAGTGATATTGAAAGTGAATGCACAAACATTAGAAATTAGATATGTGAAAGCAATAAATTTAATGATTGGGTAGAACATATTGAGTTTTTGATAGAGTACATCATTCTCTATATGTTCCAAAGGTTAAACAAATTTTGAATAGAATATGTCTAAACTACTTCAAGTTAAAGAAATTACTTTGAATATTAGATAAATCAATTGGTAACATTGTGTGCAAATATTTGATATTGTTTGAGCATATTTTGTGAGTTGTTTTGAGTATGTATTAACATAGAATTTGAGCAAGTCTTGGTGAAGACCTAAAGGTAGATTTGAGGCAAGTATTGGTGAAGAATTGAGAGCATATTGAGCAAGTTCTTGAGAGGAATTGAAGGTAGATTTGAGATAAGTCTTGGTGAATACTTAAGAGCAGATTGAGCAAGTTATTGAGAGGACTTGAAGGTAGATTTAAGGTAAGTATTTGTGAATATTTGAGAGCAGATTTGATTGATTGATTTGTTCAACATTTGTGTTAAGGCTTGGGAAAAATCTAAGAAGATTTTATTTATGATTGGATCAAGATTTATGTTAATTCTTGAGGGTAGATTTGATGATAGATTTTGGTCTAAATTTATGACCAGATTTATGCTAGACTTGAGATAGAGTGAGAGCAAATTTGTACTACACTTGGTACAGAGTTTGGTATAGATCTGAGATAGAGTTGAGAGTAAGCTTTGTATATGATAGTGTAGACACCAAAACAGCACCAATCCGATTATGTGACTGCAAACACTGATCGCTTTGACAAACACAGACCCCAGGGCAGCCCTCAGAGGTTAAACAGTGGTCTTAACCACTTTCATAGCAATTTTGTAAGGTCAAGAAGCAATTTGGCACACTTGGACACTTTGCCCAGTATTCGTCTCACCCCGGGACGAATTCAAAATAGAATCCGTCCCACCCCAGGACGAATTCTGAATCCGTCCCTGGGTGGGACGAATTCTAAGCTTAACGGGCAAAAAGGCAAATGGTGCCAAGTGGCACCCCAGAACAGTCAGTTAAGGGCTCCTGCCTTGCACGCATGTGTAAGTGGACAAGAGGGGCCGTTAGAGAGCTGTTACAAAAAGCATTTATCAAAGCTCAAGTCAATGGAGGACTCCCCTCCCTCATGGGAAGACAAGGCGCCACATGGCGCCTATGGCCAACACATGGCATTTGTGCTTCCCTCCCAAAAGAGACCCCTTGGGTCTATAAAAGGTGGGACTTTTCTCACCCAAAATATACAGGTTGAAGGAGTTTTCAAGCAACGAAGTGCTTCCGAATTGAAGACTCACTTGCATCCCTCTTGGTTCACCTTCCCACATCCACCAATCTCTTTTGCAAGGGAGGTTGTTGGGTGGCCTTTGGAAGCTCGAACCTTACCCAAATCCAACGCATGGACACCTGAACCTACCAATTCGCCGACCCCCCAATCCTAAAAGGTTTTGGGCCCATCCCTGGTGGATTGGCTCCAAAATCGAGGGCCAACGGTGGGAGGCCCACTTGGGCACCCCCGCACCTCCCAAGTCCTATTTTTAGTTTTTGAGCATTTTAGATTATTTTTTAGATTGCATTTTGTGTTTACTAGGTCCGATTAGTCCATAATTGCAATTTTGTAACTTTTGGTCGAGATTTTAGGATGTTTTGTATTGCTTTGTCGTTTCGCTAACTTGCAGGTGTCAAGGTCAAATTCCCGAGGGTGGAGGCCAAATTGGGAAAATCCGACCATCTGGGTCGTCCCAAAATGGCCCCAATTACCTAACCCCCCTGTTTGCGGGCATTTTGCGGGTCTCGGGATCCGACATTGGAGCGGCGACGGGTCGATTTCCTCAACACGGAAGAATTCGTCCCACCCGAGGGACGAATTGCAGTCAGAATTCGTCCTGCCCAGGGACGAATTCCAGTTGAAGGTGGATTGGCCAGCTGCCTCAGTGGCAGTGGCCTTCTGGTAACTTTTCTTACCTTCTGTCAAGTTTTGAAGCAATTTGGATTCATTGTATTCATTGTTTTAGGCAAATATTTACATGCATATTTCGTTAGTTTTAGAGAGCAAACGCTTTTCATTTGCGGCGGGTGCTGCGACGTCTTGGTCATTTCTTTGTTCGCGGGGAGAAGCGGCGGAGGCGAAGAACTCATCAACATCGGTGGCGGCATCATCTTGGCCCGCCCATTGCAATCATGGGCACACAGAAAGAGGAATCATTCGGTGATTGTAATCAAACTCTATTTGCGCTCCTAGCCCACTGAAAAGGGAGGAGACGTCATTGTAGCGAGAGATCAAGGGAAATTAATGAAAGGGCTGTGTTTTCTCTATTTGATTGTGTCTCTTCCAATGTGTTTCTTTTCCATTTCATGCAATTTACATTTCTAGGACTTAAGCGTACTTAATTTTGAATGCAATCGCACTTGGTGTTTCCTTTGCCCGGAATCTCGTGCTTTCAGTGGCGATCACGGTGGGACTCTGTTCCCTGGTTTTTGAAATCACAGAAACTGATCAAATTTTTGTGTTTGTGCTTGACAGGTACATTTTTTTTTGTTGCAGACTGCTATTCGTCTCTGACGGGGACGAATTCTTTTACGGAATTCGTCGACCACTGAGACGAATTCAAATTCGTCTACGGGAGGGACGAATTACGTTCTGCAATTCGTCTCCCAGAGGGACGAATTCCTGTCTACGGATTTTCAGAGCAGAAATTCAGAGACAACAGGAGCAGGCAGAGAAGAGGTAGGGATTTTTATTATCTCTGTTAAATTTTTTTGTTTCTATTTATGTTTCTTTAATTGTTTTCATTTAATCTTGCATTGCATTAGGAAAAGTCATGTATGCTAGTTTCATTTTTGTTGGATAAAACGAATCCCACACACATCACGAAACAATTTTAAACCAAGGAGCTGGTCGTAAGACCCCGGCCCTTGATCAAGACCATTGGTGGATTTAATCACCACCTTGGCTTGATTTGCATCCATTTCCCGATTGTCAAGCTGTTGTTAGGCGTAAATCTGACGAAGACGGACCGAGCGTAGGCGGGGTGATTCCCATGCGCGCGAGGATAAGTTTTCTATGGTAGGTGCCATTAACGGGACAATCCCCCTTCCGTACCGCCTACGTACCACGTACCTTCTGCTCTCACGTACCTATAGTCTCCCTCTCGTAAGGGCGGGTATATAGAGAGGTTGGTATATCGGCTCTGGTTGGTATATTGAAGGGGCGACCTTTTTGGAGTTATAAGAGCCTACATGATGCATTTAAACGTTCTACAAAACCTACAAAAACAAAACAAAACATCAAAATGCACTAAACCAGTTTAGGACACACCAAGAATCCTTAAAAGAGATAATCACGGTTTTGTGAATGTGTGTGTTTAATTCTGCTTAGTGTAGACAAAAAAAAAAAAAAAAAATCATAAAACGAGATAAAAACTTATTTAGATAGCATAGAAGCACCGCAATGGTGTACACCCGTAGTCAAGCCCAATCAAGGGCAGAAGCTCCGGAAGGTACACAAAAAGCAGGCGCAAGTTGCCTTCACTTCGATCCTGAGGATTTGGTCATACCGCCTTATAGGTCAAACCTACAAAAGAATCCAATTCGAGAATCCTCGGTGGGGTATGCCTATTCAAAGCGGCCCCTTTCGGGAAGATGCCTTACATGTAGACCTTGACATAAATAGAGAATCACCTCTTGAAGCTAGGCATGAGTGGCCACCGTGCGATGAAGCGCTAAACAGGCACACTATCCATTTGGAGGGACAACGTGGATATGGCGTCCCCTCTTTGTTACCTATCATAGAGACGAGAGAGACCAAATCCGGAGCGCAGGGCTCCTTACATAGGGCGACCTAACTCCGCCCATCCCATTTACACCCGTGAAAGGGAGTATGAGGAAAACCATCGCATTCCTCGAGGGCAACAAACAATGCGGGAACCTTGCATTTCCGCACCCGACGAGGATATCATGATCACCCCTTGAGGCCGGAACCTCGAGCACATACCGCCTACCTCGACGGAGGAAGCGACCCCTTGAGATTTTAGAGCATCAAAACCGAGGTAAACCCATAGGAGGAACATTTGAACCTTATGAACAAAATAGGGTAGATCAAATTGACCCGGTTGTCGCCAGATATACCATCCGTCAAGCCCAAATCATGCGGCTTAAACAAAGTCAGCAAGAGATAGAGTATCAATACCGCTTGGATAAAGAACGCATGCAACGCGAAGCGGATGAGTTACGCTATGAAATACACGAGAGGGGGCCAACCCCTCGCATCCAAAGAAGCTGAAACAGTATGAGAGGCGTAATCCGTTGGTGCGGGACGGGTCTCCACGACCTCGTCAAGCTCTGCCTCCAAGACCCCATAGATTCGAGAGGGAGGCAACTCCCCGAAACAATGATGGGTACCTTCAGCAAGAGCTTGATCAGGGTCATAGGTTTCGCCCTGAGACTCCTCAAGAATTTTATGAGGAGTATGAACCGAGAAGAGGAATATATTGAAACTCCTCATCAAGGCGGGGAAGGATGCCATTCGGCCACCCCTCCATAGGCCTCCAGTTTACCGTAACTTGCAACAAGAGCGAACAAGAGAGGAAGAAATAAAATCTTCCGATGCATACCAAGCGCTATTGGAGCGTTTGGAGTCTGTGGAGACAAAAGCTGCTGGGCATCAAAAACCCACATTACGTCTACTCCGCAATAATCCGGTGCATCCCTCAGTGCCTACACCTCTTTACCCCGAACACTTCAAGTTGCCTCAATTGGCAGTTTTTAAAGGTGAAGAGGACGCACAGGAACATGTTACACGATTTCTAAGCCAATGCTTCGGCATTCAAGATAATGACGCATTATTGCTTAGAACATTCATAACCACATTCGCAGGCCCTACCTCGGATTGGTTCACACGACTGCCCAAACACGGCATAAGCGGCTTAGATCGGCTAGTAGATGCGTTTCTTGAACGTTTCGCCTTCAACACAAGGAAGAAGGCATCACTTAGTGATCTTGCTAGCCTTAAACAATTTGAGGAGGAAACAATGGCAGCGTACGGGAACCGATGGAGAGCTTTGCTTTCTAAGTTACCCTACCGTCCTCCCATGTCGGACCTCACGCAAATGTTCGCAAAAAGTTGCTTAAAATCAATCTCTGGTCTATTGTTGCTTGCGACAATACGACAGCTTAGAAGAAGCTTTGGCGCAAGCCAAAGTCATAGAAGAGATTAAGATAGGCGAAGGCGCAATTGCCAAGCCTAAGAAGAAAGAGTGGAATAAAACCACTAAAGCTGGGACAACGCAACCACAACACGCTGCAGTCAACCAAGTTGCGATAAATGTCCCCGCGCACTGTGCAAGAAACGCGGCCTCAAAGGGCTAACTACCGGGCGGTGCCTCCACGCTTACGAAAGAGATAACGAGAAGACAGGAGCGATATCGGCGGCGTCGCCCTAGGCGACAATTCACCCCGTATGCGGAGTCTAGGGACTCCTTATTTGACCGCTTGTCGGCGGAAAATTTAGTTACTCTACCGAGAAATCCAAATTTTTGACCCTAACGTTCCCAAGCCTAGGGGGTATAGGGAGGAATTGTATTGCGAGATTCCATAGGCGCGAGAGGACATGACCTAAATGGGTGCTGGAAATTCAAAGAACTAGTCCGGGATTTGATCGACAACCGAACATTGGTCGTGGACAACCCCATCGCACCTAACAACCAACAAATGGGGGTATTCAAGGACCCCTTGCACGCCCACGAGGCACGGACAAAACCGCTCCAAATTAACGAGGTGCAACAAGATCTTCCTGCGCAAGGATTTGTGGGAATGATTAGCATTGTAACAAGGAACAGAAAATACCCGGCGGTTGCCCCCGAGGTACTGCGAGGGAAGTTCCGTCGACATCGCGGCCTCAACAACGCCCAACGCGGTTACCTCCGCCTAGACACTGAGGTCACGATACGAACCAAACTCACGCGAGTTTGCGGACCACGTCGGCTAGGCTGTCCATCTACGAGCTTATTCAACAATCGGCTCCCCATAGAGAAGCTCTTATGGACATTTTAAAAGCCATTGAAGTACAACCCCACGAAGCAAATTCTTTCAACGCCTTCGTGGGACATGTGAAACAATGTACGGAGCCTGTCATCACATTCAAAGAAAACGAGGTCAAAACGATATCAAATGACATGCCGGATCCACCCCTGCACGTTATCGCGTGGGTCAACGGGATCCCGTACAAGAGAGTGCTTGATAGATGCGGCTCGTCCGGTAACATTATAACCAACTGCGAGCATTGAAACATTTAAAGCGCTAGCCTCTCACATCACGGCTTCCACGTACACACTGCGAGCTTTTAACGATGCAATTTGCTCGACGGTCGGCACGGTTGTTCTGCCTATACGGGTAGGACAAAAGTCAATACCCACACTTGTGCCATGTCTTTGGAAGGCGAAATGGCTTATAACATACTTGCTAGGGCGGCCTTGGATCGGGGGACATGAAGTGTGTCCCCTCGATCGCACACCTGTGCTTGAAGTATGCCTATGAAGGGCAAATACATGTAGTCCCAATGGACTTAGAGCCCTTCAAGTATTGCAATGCGGTACAATTCATACCTCAATCGACCCTCCCATCAACGCATTTGGATTTTCAATTAAATCCATCTAAACGAGGTCCGATACCGCGAGCACCACTGGTGGCCAACAAGGCAAAATCCCGACCGGGTGAGACTTCATCATCGGCTCCTTCATCATCAACGCCACCTATCGTGGCCCAACGAGAAGGACAAGGGAAAGCAAATCATGGAAGAGGTTAAGCCTCTAGAAGAGGGTTTGCCCATGATTTTAGCGATATCAACGAGAGGAAGCGCCCAACATAACACAAACCAAGATTCCTGAACAACCAAACATGGAATGGACTCAGGAAGGACTACCGTTTCCTCCTACCCAATCATCAACAATCACTGTTGAGATGGCCAGTACAGGCCTGGGAGAATACATAGTGCAAAATGTTGTGGCAACCCCCACATTGGAGTCAGTACAAGACATGGGAAGGCCTCGCCTTCCCATTGGAACATTCTCTCCCTCTAGGCTACCCACCGAACCAAACGAATTTTGTGTATGGGGGCCTTGATCATGGTTTCGAACCATGCGAACAAAAGGAAGCAGAGATGAAGAGCCTTTTGTCGAAAACATCAATTATCTGTCGAACCCGAGAATTTGCCCTAAAATATCTCGAACAATGCAATTGGCATGGGTATGGGCTAGGCGGGATATGAGCAAGGGATGCGGATCCTTTGCCAACCAAGATATCAGATGCCATATGACAAGTCGGGGGTAGGGTTCAACCATCCCCTGCCATTAGACATCTTGGTTGAAAACATGCAAGGCCTAGAAATAGGCAACAGGGGGGGATTGGCACAAGACCCGTACGCCAATCCAAACACAGAATACACCTTAGGGGATTATCTCCCATGGTCTACAAACACCCCTGGAAATAGCAATAATCCCTCTCCTTTACTAGAGAGAGGTGAAAGTTCAGAGAGCAGTCCTCAAAGAGAACAACAACGGCTTCCGGGACATTTTTTTGAAAGCTTGTTCCCCTTAGAGGTTCCGGGACGAAATAACACGAGTCTCAAAAGAATCGAGGTCCCTCCACTAAGAGTGGAACAACCGCAATGGGACCAGATTAATTCATTGGAGCAGGGAAGAATCCTCAATGTCGCAAGCAACGAGATGTTGAAGAGGATGAACAATTTTGGATCTATGAAAGTGATTCAGAAGACAAAACTGAAATGGACTATCTCAGACATGCGCGACGACATCACCGCGCTCTAACTCATGAAGATCTAATGGGACAAATGGGTATACGGTTAGGACATGAATGGCACGTAGACCCGGCGAGGTGGGACCAAGTGTTAGGCCTATGGCTCCAAATTCAAGATGAGCATCGTCCACCTCGAGATCCCATCAGGACAGCAATACCGAGGGAAGACCCCGCCTTCCTTTTCACACATAGAGATGAATTTGCACCTAGAGAGGATCCATTCGTGCCTGTTCCCGTAGAGCCAGATCCGGAGTATAGGGAACAGCTAAAAGAATCAAGTCATCACACCCGTGGTTACGGAGACCAAATTCATTCCATCCACATGATCTCCATTGATTTGACCACACCCATCCGCAATCCGACCGATCCATCACGGTCATTGCATCTAAACATGGATGCCATTGACTAGGATCGCGTCAATTCACAATTGTCACCATCAGAGTACTGGAATTTAGGTGAAATAATTCATTTTACCCCAAGGACAACTCAAGATATTTTTCAAGCTGAAGAGGGACCCGAGGTCCCAAATGCAGATCTTAACTCGCTGATGATATCCATTTAATCCCAACTCCACATCAGTTGGAGGACGGATCTCACATGTCAGTCGAAGAGACGGCTGACGTAGACATCGGCACAGATCCAATGAATCCACGGATTCTCAAGCTGGGGGTAAGCCTTTCCCCCGAAGAGCAAGCCGATTACATTGCCCTTCTTAAAGAAAAGAAGGAGGTTTTTGCATGGTCATACAAAGATATGCCAGGACTAGACCCGCAGCTAGTCATGCACAATTTAACGCTTGATCCGAAAATCAAGCCAGTAAAGCAAAAACTAAGAAAAATGCACCCAACAGTGGCCTTGATGGTCAAAGACGAATTGCAAAAGTCTGTTGGATGCACAATTTGTCATCTGCGTGGATTATCCGCCATGGTTGTCCAACATGGTTCCCGTCAAGAAGCCCGACGGGAGGATTCGCATATGCACCGACTTTCGAGACCTAAACAAAGCGAGTCCTAAGGATGATTTCCCCTTGCCAAGCATCGACGCATTGGTAGACGCTACGACAGGTCACGAAATGCTCTCCCTAATGGACGGTTTCTCGGGATACAATCAAATTCGTATCAATCCACGAAGACCAACTCAAAACGGCATTCACAACGCCTTGGGGGACATTTTGTTATAAGGTCATGCCTTTTGGCCTTAAAAATGCTGGCGCTACATACCAACGTGCTATGACTTATATCTTCCACGATTACATGCACAAAACTTTGGAAGATTACATGGATGATTTGTTAGCCAAGTCTATCTTGCGCTCAGATCATCTCGGTGACTTAAGCAAGATTCTCGATCGCCTCATAGAGCATAAGGTCAGACTGAATCCCAAGAAGTGCGTGTTCGGCGTCACATCTGGAAAACTCTTGGGTTTTATAGTCTCCAAAAGAGGCATCGAAGTGGACCCAAACAAAGTCAAGGCAATCCTTGAAATGGCTCCCCCAACCACTATCAAGCAGCTCCGAAGTCTGCAAGGAAAGGTCGCGTCGATTAAACGCTTCATAGCGCAATTATATGACAAATGCCGACCAATGAACAAATTATTGCACAAAGGGGTCACATTTCATTGGGATGACGAGTGCCAGTCAGCCTTTGACGAAATCAAACAATACTTGGCTTCGCCGCCAGTATTGGCACCGCCTAGACCAGGTGTGCCGTTCTACTTATACATCTCAGCCTGCGAGGTGGCATGGGCGCAATGCTAGCCCGGAAGAATGAACTTCACAAAGAACAGGCTACTTACTATCTTAGCCGCACCACAGTCGATTACGAACTTAACTATGCATACGTTGAGAAACTCTGCTTGGCAGTGGTGTTTGCTACAAAGAGGCTACGCCATTACATGCTGAGCAACACGACGTATGTTGTGTCTAAGGAGAATCCATTGCGATACATGATGAGTCGTACTTATCATAGTAGTCGCACGGCGAAATGGATCATGTTGTTGACGGAATTTGACATTGAGTTTATTGGGCAAAAATCTATAAAAGGACAAGTCATAGCCGATCAACTAGCGGAGGCTCCTCTTGAAGACGATCAGCCTCTAGTCATAGAACTACCCGATGATGAGGTCTTCCATGTCTCAGGAATCGCCGGATTACGAAGAGCACTGAGTCTCGGGCCGACATAACCTTATTTTTTGATGGTTCTAAATGCGAGCAAGGTGGTGGCGCGGGAATTGTATTCTTCACACCGCGGGGCGCTCCAATGCCCTTGTCATTTAAATTAAACTTCCAGTGCACCAACAACAATGCAGAATATGAAGCCTTGCTCCTAGGTCTTCAGACAGCAATCGCCATGAACATCAAAAGACTGAACATCTTTGGTGATTCGTTGTTAATCGTCAATCAAGTCAAAGGGGTATATCAATGCAAATGCCCAATTCTGAAGGCCTATAAAGCCCTCGTGGATAAATTCCTGGCAAAACTTGAGTGGTATGACATCGAGGCACTCCCTCGATCATCGAATCATTTTGCGGACACAATGGCCTCCTTAGGGTCACTAATCCCGCAAGACCTTTCCGGTGATATAACAACCATTCGGGTCAAAACTTTATCGCAACCCGCGATGGAGCGCGCAAGCTCAGACTTGACGCCCGGGAATCCACATGATCCGAGATCGAACCATCTTCGGATAAGTTCTTTCAAATCCGAGACTATTTGAAACATGCCAACTGGGGTCTTTGTTCTCCCCCACTCCCATTAATAGCAACACAACGCTATTCTTACAAGTTCTATCCCAATCAGCATTTGTTAGGGAAGAACTCCAAAAGGGATTGGCTGTTCAAACTGTCGAGGTATCCGATCAACAGGACTGGTATTTACCCATAAGAGACTACCTCAAGTTAGGTAATCTACCCTTTGGATTGACGCAAGCCGCAAAACGAACATTCAAACAGAAAGCGGCAAAATATGTCTTGATAGGAGACATTTTGTATCGTCGCAGCTACGACGGAATTCTTCTTCGTTGCTTGGACCGGCAAGAGTCCACTTGGGCAGTCACCCAAGCGCATGACGGTACATGTGGCGGCCACTTCGGTGGTATGGCCATTGCAAAGCGCATTCTTCGCATGGGCTATTATTGGCCATCTTTAGAGCGAGATTGCTGCGCGTATGTCAAGAGGTGCGTAAAATGTCAACATCATGCCAATTTAATGCACGCACCTTCCCAAGCCCTACAGACAGTCTAGTCTGCTTGGCCATTTTCGCAGTGGGACCTCGATCTAATCGGAAAGATCTCCCCTGCATCGTCGGGCCGTCACACGTTTATCATAACGGCCACAAGAATATTTTACCAAATGGGTGGAAGCAATTCCGTTAACCTCTACGACGGGACCCCGCATTGCGGAGTTCATTTTGCATTACATCATATGTCGTTTTGGTATTCCATCCAAAATAATCTCGGATAATGGGCCATCATTCAAGAACAAAGACGTGCGTGCTTTAACCACAAAGTACAAAATTCAGCACGACTTTTCAACACCCTATTATCCGCAAGCAAATGGGCAAGCGAGGCGTCAAATAAAACGCTAGTCGCCATCCTTAAAAAGACCGTCGCTAGACAGTCATAAGGATTGGCACATACAAATCCCACTTGCCCTTTGGGCTTATCGCACTAGCATTCGGACGCCCATTGGGGCAACTCCGTTTTCACTAGTGTATGGCTCAGAGGCAGTAATGCCTCTCGAGTTGGAAATTCCTTCCCTCCGCATATCAATGCAGAAATTCATCGATGATGACACTGCACGGCAGGCCCGGTTAGACCAACTTACGTTGCTTGACGAAAGACGCGTTAATGCTCTCGAGCACTTACGTATCTATCAAGAGCGGCTTAAGAGAGCTTACAACATGAAAGTTCACCTAAGAGACTTTCGGGTTGGTGATTTGGTTCTGAAGGAAAACCAACAAAACTCTAATTTGCCGTCCCATATGAGAGACAAATTCACGGCAAATTGGCTAGGTCCTTATGTCATTGATAGCAAAATAGGACGAGGAACGTACAGGCTAGCTTCTCTTGACGGTATCAAGGAAACAGAACCCTTGAATATCAGGTCATTTGCGACCATTTCATATCTAAGAAAGCCATGTACCAAAAAAAAAAAAAAAAAACACAAAAACAAACAAACAAAAAGCTCCAAGGATTATCGCAATCTCTTGGTCACCTAAAAAGCTCCAAGGATTATCGCAATCTCTTGGTCACCCTAAAAGCTCCAAGGATTATCGCAATCTCTTGGTCAACCTAAAAGCTCCAAGGATTATCGCAATCTCTTGGTCAACCTAAAAGCTCCAAGGATTATCGCAATCTCTTGGTCAACCCAAAAAGCTCCAAGGATTATCGCAATCTCTTGGTCACCTAAAAAGCTCCAAGGATTATCGCAATCTCTTGGTCAACCTAAAAAGCTCCAAGGATTATCGCAATCTCTTGGTCAACCCAAAAAGCTCCAAGGATTATCGCAATCTCTTGGTCAAACAAATCAAAAAAAAATTCAACAAAAACAAAACAATAAAAATCATCAAAAACAACAAAAATTTGCATCTCAATTCTAGGCATACTCGAATTCATCAAAATCAACAAAAACACCATGCATAAATTTTACCACACTACAGTCAGTGGTCTGGGAATGTACTAAGAGTTTCAGTGATTCAGTCATCATTTTCCTCTTTAGCCATGTAGTGTACCAAGTCGAACAGATTTTACAAAGGTAGAGTCATACTTGAAATACACCTTGTTACGTAACATCCCAACACAAATCAAAACACATAAAATAATTCCCAAAATTGTGTGAACGAAAGACGAAACCTGCAAAATAATCTAGGTCACCACAAGCGAAACGGTTATCTTGCTCATCCCACTGTGCGAATGACCCCTAGAATGCTGAGAGTTGGCAAAAGGACAAGCATCCTCCCTACCCAATTCCCTAAGAATCCCTAAAGTTCTCAACGATTGCAAAACACAAAAATATTGCAAAATGTCAAAACTCCAAATTTGACAAACTATAGTGCACACATCAAAAGGCACAAACAACAGTGATTTTCATCACTCCATATCCCCAATCCCTTGCTCAAAAGAAAAAAAAAATCAAAATAAACAGTGATCTTATCACTACAAAAGAGCAAGTATCCCAATACAATTGAAAAAAAAAGAAGGGAGTTGACCTTGAATCCCTGGAACTCTCAGCATTCTATAGGTCATAAGGCAAGCTTTTGTACCAATTTGGTTGATAGCCTATCGGTAACAGAAGTAAACCTCCCGCATGACGATATATCTGTCACATTAACTTGCGTACAGATCAATGTTTGCATGTGGATGAGCTAGCTTATGGCATCCTGGATTACATCGTAGATTAATCTTAGTACATACAACAAAGGAATTCGTGGAGCTAATTAGGTGATCCTCGGTACGGAGTTCGGTTGAAAGCCCACCTAGCCTTGGCGGTATCCTAACAAATACCACTAAATGAACTCAATTGCACACACGGGGATGTTAAATAACTCGGTCAAAAACAGGTCCGATTCATACCTTGTTCAAAAGTCTTGTAAGATAAAGTACGAGTCATGGATAATGAGATAAAAGCTGTCCGAATCTCGAGAAAATCTTACATTCATTCCAAAACCATCTGCGCTACTTATCATCCTTATGATACCATCAAGAAAATACAAAAACAGAAAAACAAGGTAAATAAAAAGCTGCTGAAACAGCCTACAGTGCAATCACCACAAATATCATTCATCCATTTCAATTTGCATATCACATAGACATCTAAAACATTTGCATTCATCATAACATTTGCATTCATCAAAATGAATAAACATGCATAACAAAAATCAATCACATCATCACATGTACAAATCCAAAAATAAAACAGGTATATATATATATATATATCGTCAAAAAGATGCCCGCAGGCTACAAAACCGGTCCTCAGACCCCGCAATCATATCCAAAACCCAACCTAAGGCGTCGGCCACCATGATCACGCAGGATCGGTGCGACGGGAACTACCCCCCATGGTGTGGGTCCTACGGGACCCTGCAGGGCGGCTACTGCTAGCCCCCGCATCATGCCTACTACCACCCCCCTCATCTAACCGCCTGCGGCGAGATGATGTTGACTGCTCAGTCAGACTATCCCTCGTCCGTCGAGAAGATCTGCTGATCGAAGGCTCAGGGAGCCGCCCGCCAAGGCGGATGACCTCCCTCTCCAAGTCTATCCGATACAGACACCACTCTGCCTCCCGTCGATGATAGATAGACAATGCATCATCGTGCTGCGCCAAAACTCTATCCCGCTCTGCCAACTGAGCCCACAGAAGATCCCTCTCCAGATCCCGCATCCGTAGCAGCTCTGTAAGTCATGCAACCTCATCGCCTACATCCGACCCCACCCCCTCCGTATCTGCCGGACGCATAGGACTCGCGGGGACAGTAGCCTGCTCAGGCTCCAACTGCTCCTCCACATCCTGCATGTCCGGTTGCTCCGGAACACCCAAGTCCACATCCTCATCTCCCACATCCACCATGTCTGCATCATCCAACGGCCCTCCCCAATCACCCCCTGCCGCCTCAGCATCCTCCACTGCCGCCTCCGCGCCTCCCAGTGGACCCTCTCCTCTCCAGCGCCGCAATACCCACCACGAGTCATACTCAGTGGTAGTACCAACGTCATCCACATCCAACACCTCAATCACCGCATCCGACTCCTCGCCCAATGGCACGAGGACCGGTGGCTCCGGATCCCTCTCATCTCCCCGACGTCGATAGCCTACGGGCTCACCAGGCAACCCCTGGCGCACCCCAAACTGTCGTGTAACCCGACGGTATGGAAAGAACTCATGCTCCGTCCCGTGCCGCCCAGTCAACCATCGCTCCCTCTCGTACCCGTCGGAGCCACTCTCCGGCCTCGAGGCCGGTGCGGACCAGTCCCGATAGGGACGCCAAAACACCTCCCCTGGAGTGAGCCACGAAAAGGCATCAATGTAGTGCTCAACGGCACCTGCCCATCGCCGACTCTGCCCCTGCTCCGCAGACCGTCGCCACAAAGCTGCATAACCAATCTCCTCATCCTCCATCACCGCCCGAGTCGTCCACGGTAACCCGGTAGGCCTCTCAACGGCTATGTGCTTGCCAACCCCGACACTGCAACAAAAAGCTGCAACTGACACCCTTTCGCTGTCGACAGTGGACCCCGTACAGCTCCCCGTAAGGCTGCGCCAACAAAGTCTATCCCCATCTCAGGATCAACGGTGCCTCTATCGGGCACTCTACGCAGCTGCCACACCAAATCCGAGCGGGTTCCACGGGAACCTCGCGCTCGACGAATCGGGGAGAAGAATGTTAGAAATGAGGCCCATCAAGAATGCGTGCCTCACTCCTAACACACCCCTCTCCTTCCACCAGCTAACCAAAATCCCGCCAGCCTGGCAATCCGCCTCGGCTGTCTCCACTGGGTCTGCTACACCCGGCTCCCCCCATGCCCAAAACATCTCATGAGTATAGCGGTCCGCTGATCAAACGGAGATGTCCTAATAGGCAGACCATCTATCGGAATCCGAAGCAACCGATAGACGTCCTCAAGAGTCACAGTCATCTCCCCTGTCGGGAGATGGAAAGTATTGGTCTGCGGATCCCAGAGCTTGATCAGGGCCATCAGATAGGCCTGATCCGAAACCACGAGGCTCCAGTCGAGCCACCTGCTTGAGCCCAAGGGCATCAAGCCATTCCCAGTCATCATCAGTCAAGGCCAACCGCGCCTCAGTAAAGGCAGCGGGTACACGGTACCGGCTCCTAACAACCTGCAAGCAAACAAAAAAAAAAAAAAATAAAATAAATAAATAAATTAAAAAAAAGATCAAATTTTCAGTTCTAGGGTTTCTAACCTTAACTGTTAAACAAAAACATCACAAAAAAATCTTAAAGTTTTGAAAAGCGTCAACACAAAAACAAAGCATTAAATAAAAGCAAAATAACCCTAGGGTCACTTCCAGGTCTCGCCTCGGCTCCGCCGCTCGAACCAGTTTGTGCACTCATGATGGCGAGAGAGAATTCCGGTAGCGCTTCGCTTCGCGAGAATTACCTCCTCCTCCCCGAGCTCCAAAATCGCAAGAAAAAAATGACACAAATGAGCCCAAAATCAAGTTTTGGCCCTTAAATAGGCCCTTTGCCCTTTGGAATTCGTCCTTGGCTGGGACGAGCGCTCCGATCAGCGCTCGTCCCACCCGGGGACGAATTCTCCAGATGGAATTCGTCCCACCCAGGGACGAATTCAAGCCAGCACAAAAAAAATCAAGAAAAATGACTAAAAATGCACTAAAAACAGACAATAAAACTGCCTGACAGGATTGCAAATGCAACTGACAACATGGGCATACAAAATCGACATCGGGGTCACAAATTATCACTATCCTACTCCCTAAGAAGGCTACCATAGCCGGACCGCTCCAGGGGAAGACAGATTTTTGACAATTTAATCCCAAAATGGTGTCACAAAAAAAAACAAAAAAACAAAAAATGCAACACAAAACAAACAATAAACATTGCCAGACACAAGTGCTCTTGCACTTAACCTCTTGGCATAGCAAAATTGATGTCGGGGTTTGCATTGTCACTATCCTACTCCCGAAGAAGGCTACCATAGCCGGACCGCTCCACGGGAGGACGGATTGCCGACAATTCAATCACCAAATGGTGTCACAAAAACAACAAAAAATAGTACAAAATTCAACAAAAACACAAGCAAAAATAATGCCGGACACAAGTGCTCTCGCACTTAGCCTCTAGGCAAAGAAAATCGATGTCGAGGTCCAAATTATCGCTCTCCTAATTCCCCAAGAAGGCTATCATAGCCGGACCGCTCCACGGGAAATAGGTTTTCGACGATTTCACCTCATTATGACATCACCAAAAGGGTTAACACCCACCAAAAATAGGTCCATATGTTGGAAAAATTGCACACGCTTAACGGTAAACCCTCTAAAGGCAACCTTGCACAAGTCATCTTGGGTCAAGCGACTCGTCGCTTCTCTCACGAAGGTCATTCCCTCATCGATTCGTCGCTTGAGGGGGTAGTCACACTTAGTCACCAACCAACAATCACACACCCAATTAAGGAAAACGACATGCATTCAAAGAATCATTGACAAAGACAATCACGCTCCTGCTTGGGGCGATAAACAAGCAACAATCAAATCAATCAAACACTTGGCATTTCGTGAATCATGAACACAAGGTTCCCCCCGAGGATAAAAATGCCCTTCACTTGTTCATGGTGATCAATGTCTAAGTTCAAGTCACACCTCACCAAAACAGGTTAATACTTGAAATCAAATTCCTTAGCTCGTCGGAAGCAAGGATTCAAGAATGCATGCCCTTTCCATACTTGGGGCATCAAAAGTTGGTTAGGTTACCAAGAAACCCTAATCATTAGTGCTTTGGTTATCTATTTTTGCTCGACATCTGCGTCACCCGTGGCGCTTCCCAAAAAGGGGCATCTGTAGACACCAAAACAGCACCAATCCGATTATGTGATTGCAAACAACGATCGCTTTGACAAACACGGCCCCCGGGGCAGCCCTCGAGAGGTTAAACGGTGGTCTTAACCACTTTCATAGCAATTTTGTAAGGTCAAGAAGCAATTTGGCACACTTGGACACTTTGCCCAGTATTCGTCTCACCCGGGGACGAATTCAAAATAGAATCCGTCCCACCCCGGGACGAATTCTGAATCCGTCCCTGGGTGGGGCGAATTCTAAGTAACGGGCAAAAAGGCAAATGGTGCCAAGTGGCAGCCCAGAACAGTCAGTTAAGGGCTCCTGCCTTGCACGCATGTGTAAGTGGAGAGAGGGGCCGTTAGAAGACTGTTACAAAAAGCATTTATCAAAGCTCAAGTCAATGGAGGACTCCCCTCCCTCATGGGAAGACAAGAGCGCCACATGGCGCCTATGGCCAACACATGGCATTTGTGCTTCCCTCCCAAAGAGACCCCTTGGGTCTATAAAAGGTGGGACTTTTCTCACCCAAAATATACGAGGTTGAAGGAGTTTTCAAGCAACGAAGTCTTTGCCGAATTGAAGACCCACTTGCATCCCTCTTGGTTCACCTTCCCACATCCACCAATCTCTTTTGCAAGGGAGGTTGTTGGGTGGCCTTTGGAAGCTCGAACCTTACCCAAATCCAACGCATGGACACCTGAACCTACCAATTCGCCGACCCCCAATCCTAAAAGGTTTTGGGCCCATCCCTGGTGGATTGGCTCCAAAATCGAGGGCCAACGGTGGGAGGCCCACTTGGGCACCCCCGCACCTCCCAAGTCCTATTTTTAGTTTTTGAGCATTTTAGATTATTTTTTAGATTGCATTTTGTGTTACTAGGTCTGATTAGTCCATAGTTGCAATTTTGTAACTTTTGGTCCGGATTTTAGGATGTTTTGTATTGCTTTGTCGTTTCGCTAACTTGCAGGTGTCAAGGTCAAATTCCCGAGGGTGGAGGCCAAATTGGGAAAATCTGACCATCTGGGTCGTCCCAAAATGGCCCCAATTACATAACCCCCCCTATTTGCAGGCGTTTTGCGGGTCTCGGGATCCGACATTGGAGCGGCGACGGGTCGATTTCCTCAACACGGAAGAATTCGTCCCACCCGGGGACGAATTGCGATCGAGAATTCGTCCCGCCCGGGGACGAATTCCTGTTGAAGGTGGATTGGCCAGTTGCCTCAGTGGAGGTGGCCTTCGGTAACTTTTCTTACCTTCTGTCAAGTTTTGAAGCAATTTGGATTCATTGTATTCACTGTTTTAGGCAAATATTTACATGCATATTTCGTTAGTTTTAGAGAGCAAACGCTTTTCATTTGCGGCGAGGTGCTGCGACGTCTTGGTCATTTCTTTGTTCGCGGGAGAAGCAGCGAGAGGCGAAGAACTCATCGACATCAGCGGCGGCATCATCTTGGCCCGCCCATTGCAATCGTGGGCACGCGGAAAGAGGAATCATTCAGTGCTTGTAATCAAACTCTATTTGCGCTCCTAGCCCCTGAAAAGGGAGGAGACGTCATTGTAACAGAGATCAAGGGAAATTAATGAAAGGGCTGTGTTTTCTCTATTTGATTGTGTCTCTTCCAATGTGTTTCTTTTCCATTTCATGCAATTTACATTTCTAGGACTTAAGCGTACTTAATTTTGAATGCAATCGCACTTGGTGTTTCCTTTGCCCGGAATCTCGTGCTTTCAGATAGAGTAGAGGACACGAGTCTTCAGTGGAAATAGATCTAGGTAGAACAAAACATCTATAAAGCTATTTGTAGATGATAGTCTTGAGGGAGCTATTTGTACAAAACATCTATAAATGGGTAAATCTTGAACAAAATTTTTTAAAAGAAACACTCTACCTGTAGTAGATATCCATATGAAAGTGCAGTGATTCACCTTCCTTCTAAACTTATAAAGCATAGACTGTCGAGAAGATCTAGGTAGAGGATGAGATGAAATTGGAATACCAAGATAAATGAAAGGAGGAGTCCCAACCTAGAATCTTAGAATGTGAGCAATCTTGGCTTGAATAATAGGAGGGGTATTGAAGAAGAAAATAGAAGACTTATCCTCATTAATCAGCTATCTAGAAGCACCAACATATATGTCACGAGACTGTCTAATATTGTTAGCTTCCCTGATAGTGGTAACTCCCAACAAAGTAGTATCATCAAAAAATTTAAGGTGGGAAAGATGTGGAAAACTACTATCCCACTTCCACCCATGAATGAGACCTTGCATGACTTTAGACTTGAGCAATCTTCGCAACCCTTCTGCCATAATGATAAAAAAATAAGGAGATAAAGGATATCCTTGCCTCAATTTCCTTGAGGCCTCAAACAGCTCTGATGGCTCATTATTAACAAGAACAGAGAATGAGGAAGAAGAAACACAGCTCATCACCCATCTAATCCATTCCTCCTCAAATCCAAAATCAACAAGAAATTTTTGAAGAAAGGACCATCTGACCCTATCATAGGCTTTGGTCATGTCCAACTTAATGAACATAGTTTTTTTCAAACTTTATCCAGACCAAGAGGGCCCAGTATTTGAAGCCACAGGTGGGACAAACTTAGGGTATTTTCTTTATAGGTGGCCATATTCATGGTAAATTTGGCAACGAAATGAAAGAGCTTCATAGTGAATTTTTGAAACCCATGCAGTTGATCCAAATTGTATTTCAATAGAATCTAGAATAGGATTATTTAAGTCAATTTCAACAGAGATTAATTTTTTATCCATTCTCTGTTGTGATTGTCCAACCATATTCCCAGGTATTATTGATTTGCAAGACAAATGGATACGAAAGGAAACCAATAATGATGCTGGTTTAAAGGTGTTATTATTTATTTAAAGCACAAATGGATATAATGGGGATTTGAAAGTTGATTATCTTAATGGTCACTGAAGGTAACATGCCTCAAATCAGAAAACAACAGCCATAATATGATGTTCGAAATGCTTGTAGCTAAAGTTTAAGGTTGCGAGCGCGCGACTTCCAAAAAGGGTGAAAATGGAAATATGACTTAACTAGAATGCTCTGCATACCAAGAATGTGACTTGGTATTCAATCCGTGAGTCTAACGGCGATCTGTTAATCTCAACTGGGCGTTATGGTGACTTGGTATTCAATCCGTGAGTCTAACGGCGATCTGTTAATCACAACTGGGTGTTATGGTGCACTGTAACATCAATTGAAGAGAATTAGAGGTGGTTGTAAAACATTACAAAAGTTGTATTCACGAAAATGCGTGGAGAGCGTGAGAATCATGAGATTTCTCCCATGTCGTTAAGAGGTATGCAACCGGACAACCGACTCTTGTGTTGTTGACGCCCACCGATTTCTATTTGCGCAATGTCTACGCGTTTACATGCTAATCGGCATGTGGACCTTTTTATGCGTGTCTCCCATTCCTATTGTAACCACTGAAAATGAGATCTACCCAAGCTTGGCTCTTCGGATCAGCATTGGCAGGATGAAATTGTTTCTGTGTATTGCACTCAAACTAAATAATCTACAATTTCATTTTATGTCAGGGTACCAACCACGCCAGATTTACGACAAACATCTAACGCTTCTTCGGACAAAAGAAAAAAAGAGGACACAACAATAGGACCTCATACCAACCCAACTTAAACTATATAACGTGCTCCTACATACCAAACAAAAACATGCTCCTATATACTATATAATGTGCATTGTGCTTGCTTGGTAAGACATGTTTCAATAATCTTAAATTGACTTCGTCATTGGCGGGGGCGAGTGACTTGAGGGGTGGACATGGCTTTCAAAGCGACGAAGTCAGTCGTCCTGTTGTTTTTGGTCATGATTTTGTTCCTGTCAAAAGCGAGAGCGAAAACGAGGCATTACAATTTTGACGTAAGTTTACATCCGTGTGTGTCTATTGACTAGATTCTCGATTACTAGCTCGCACTTGTTGTCAGTAGTAATTGTGATAAAAGACTGATTGTTTCAATTGGCCATGTCAAATAAATCTCCGTGTCGCAGATAAGACTGAAGAATGTTACTCGCTTATGTCATACCAAGCCCATCGTTACGGTGAACGGCAAGTATCCAGGACCGACTTTATATGCACGAGAGGGGGACAGAGTGCTCGTGAATGTCACAAATCACGTGAAATACAACGTTAGCATACACTGGTAATGCCTCACTATATCTAAGAAAATATTGTCTGACTTAGATTTTATTCAATTTGTTTTTGCGTTGTAAATGGTCCAAGACTTACTATGGAGAGTTTATGTATGTGCAGGCACGGGATTAGGCAGTTCAGAACAGGTTGGGCTGATGGACCAGCATACATTACCCAGTGCCCTATTCAAACAGGCCAAAGTTTTGTCTACAACTTTACAATCAGAGGGCAACGAGGCACACTCTTCTATCATGCCCATATCCTTTGGCTACGTGCAACACTCTATGGCCCCATTGTTATCTTACCCAAGAAACATGTGCCATATCCCTTCCCAAAGCCTCACAAAGAGGTCACTCTCATCTTAGGTGGGTTTTAGGTGCCCACATATAACGCATTAGATATTTGCATTCTCCATGATTGTGTTGAACAACTGAAAATGTCATTCTAACGTCGCCTACATATACGCTACAGGTGAATGGTGGAATGCAGACACCGAGGCGGTGATTAATCAAGCTCTCAAAACAGGAGGAGCGCCAAACACTTCGGACGCTCACACCATTAATGGCAAGCCGGGGCCACTCTTCAATTGCTCCACTAAAGGCGAGTACAATTCTCATACACTTACCCATATTATGTTGATCATGGACGGACGGCGTTTACTTTTCCGAGAGTTCTTAGGTTGCCTGTTCCTTTATCTGAAAGTGCAGATACTTACGCGCTTGAGGTTAATCCTGACAAAACCTACCTTGTTCGAATAATCAACGCTGCACTCAATGATGAGGTCTTCTTCAGCATTGCGGACCATCACATGACGGTGGTGGAAGTCGATGCCTTATACACCAAGCCTTTCGAGACCAAGGCAGTAGTAATTGCTCCGGGACAGACAACCAATGTTTTGCTCCATGCAAACAAGAAGAGTGGAAGGTATTTCATGACTGTCCGAGCATTCATGGACGCACCTGTAACCGTTGATAACATGACTACCTCCGCTATATTGCAATACACTGGAAGCTCCAATACTTCCAACCCTGTAATGCCTGTAATTCCCGAGCTAAACGATACGGCCTTCTATAACAATTTTACCAGTGCCCTTAAAAGCCTGAATTCTGCGCAGTATCCAGCAAAAGTTCCGCAGACAGTAGATCGCCATCTCATGTTCACGGTGGGGCTTGCTCTGGACTCGTGCTCCACCTGCGTAAACGGCACCCGGGCGTCTGCATCGGTCAACAACGTGAGCTTCGTCATGCCAACAGTTGCCCTTCTTCAATCTCACTATTTCAATATCAGCGGCGTTTTCACAACAGACTTCCCCGATAATCCTCCCACGCCCTTCAATTACACTGGCACCCCTCCAAAGAACCTGATGACATCCAAGGGAACCAGGCTCACGCGCCTTCCCTTCAATTCCTCGGTGCATTTGGTACTTCAGGACACCAGCGTGCTTACCGTGGAAAACCACCCAATCCATCTGCATGGCTTCAACTTCTTCGTCGTTGGAAGAGGTGTAGGAATCTACGACCCAAAGAAGGACCCAGCCAAATTCAATCTGGTAGATCCACCCGAGCGGAACACAGTGGGAGTGCCAACAGGCGGCTGGACTGCCATCCGATTCAGAGCCGATAATCCCGGTATGTATTAGCTATGCCGTTTCAATATAAGCACTTGCATTTTAACTAATAACAATAAGCATTTTGAATTCGAATTCGATACTGATTTCATTTGATGAACACTGTATGAACATGAACATGAACAGGGGTGTGGTTCATGCATTGCCATCTGGAAGTGCACACGACGTGGGGACTGAAGATGGCGTTCGTGGTGGAGAATGGAAAGGGGCCCAACCAGTCCATTTTGCCTCCCCCGAAAGACCTGCCCAGGTGCTAGGTCAATCCAAGTGCAAAACACTGATAATTTCTTTACTATTATCAAAGAAAAGTGCCCTTAAGGCAGCGGTTTACCATTGTCAATGGAAAGTGCCGTTATGGCAGCGGTGATATCTTGTGACCTTGCCAAAGAAAGAATTTCAACCGAGGACTAGCAAAAATTAAAATGTTGTTTTTAAAAAAGAATCGTTCAAATTGAAATATTTTTTAATTTTTGTTAATATTATAACCGATAAGGTATAGGTAATTGACTTATGTGATCACTAAATTTGTTTTTGGAGAGAATAATTTGATAAACATATTTATAATTTACAATGTTTTTAACTTTTGTATATATTGTAAGATAAAATTAGACAGGGCTATGCTTTCTCTATATAGGAATTTTAAATAATAAAATGTAGATTTGAGTGCCTTTAAAATTAGTTTAATATGCGATGATAAAATAATACTATTATATTTTCGATTATATATTTTTATTATTATTTTTTAAATAAAATTATTAAAGTGAGACTCTTTTCAGTTTTAGTTAAAGTAAAGAGGCCTGTTTATAACAATAAAAGAATATATGCTTTCACTTTTAAAATATTTTGAAAATATATATTTATTCTATCTACGTGCTTATGATTTATAGATAAGAATACTACTTATATTATGGACCCGCATTCAATCTCAACATATATTAAAAAAAATTGATTAAAAAAATTATATATATGTATATTATTTAAAAATGGTTATTTTTATTTTTTAATTTATAAACTTTTCACTTTTGACGATGACAACCAAAATTTTTAACTATGGATAAAGTTTTGTTGTATAATTTTTTAAATAAATTTAAAAAAAAATTAATTTAAAAAGTTAAAAAAAACATAAATATATATATATATATATAGTTTTTTAATTTATAAAATTTTCATTTTTTATAGGTAAAAATTCTTTTTGATTTTGGATAAAGTTTTGTTATATTATTTTGGTAAATGGATTTTAAGTTTGTATTCAAACAAGTGATAGAGTTGAAATCTCCAACCAAAATCCATGGGTACATGGGAACCAAAATTCTCACAAAGCAAATGTGCTCCCACAAATTCACTTTACCATTGTAATAAATAGAAGCATACACATTTGTAAGTAGGATGGTTTCACCAGATTCATTATCATGTCTAACCATCGAAATAGACCATCTACTAGAAATCTAAGTAAGAGGGGATATCTTAACCGGATCTCATAAACAAGCGACACCACTAGCATATCCACATGTACCAATATACTGGCATTACCCCCTTATCCACAAATTGGGAGCAATACTGAACATACTATCAATAGCCAATTTAGTATCCTAAATAAAAACCATATCCAAAGAATGCACATGAACCCCCTTACATTCCATGAGAGGATAATCATTTTTAGGGGTTGTAAAAATGGGAGTCCAATGTTCTCACCAAGCCTGACTCCACCAAAGTCTCCCCAATTAACTTACTTTTATCATGTTCCTTCTTTCGACCCACCTTCATATTCTTATCCAAAAAACTTTTTTTAATTACTTTTTGCTGCAATCCCAACATGGTAGGAGTTTTGCAGTCCAAAGGTGATTGCATCAGTGCTTAAGTAGGAAAGGACATAACTAAATTTGTACCACTTTGCAAAATAGTTTTCCTTATAGGGCTATACCCATCCATGTCCCCTATACTCAGATACAAGGCCCTTTGTTTTTCATTTAAACCCCCTAGATATGATTCCTTAAGTTCCCCCTCAAGAAAAGACATCTAATTTGGCCTTGTTATATTTGAATCATGTATCGACATTTCAAGTTTCTCTATGCACTGATCAAGATCATCTAATATTTCAAAATGGTTGAGTAGAGAATCTACCTGGCTACCCTTAAGGTATCTTTTTTCCCTTTGTCCTCTATTTTGTTCTTTTACCAAAATAAAACCTTCCTTATCCTATTGCCCTTCCTTTATCGGGGCTTTTCCTTTATCTAAACTTTGTCCAGATTGAGAGGGCCCATTATTTGAAGCCACAGGTAAGAGAAACTTAGGGAATTTTCTTTGCAGGTGGTCATATTCATGGTAAATCCGACAACAAAATGGAAGAGCTCCATAGTCAATTTTTTGAACCCATGTAGTTGATCCAAATTATATTTTCATAAAATCTGGAATAAGATTTTTTAAGTCAATTTCAATATAAATACGAGCAAAAGAGATTACATTTTTATCTATTATTTGTTGTGACGGTCCAACAAGATTCCCAAGAAAAAGGGTAATCATATGCAAGATATCACTTCTCTAGAATTCCAACGGGAGCCATGGAAGCCATACCCATACTAGAACTCGCGATGGCCGCTCCTATGATGGGTTGAAACCCACATGCCAAGGTTTAATAAAGAGTCCCACTTGGTTATAGAAATAAGGACCCCCTTCAAATGCTTTGTTATGATCTGCAATACAAGAGAAAACCACCATAAAATAGTTGTTCACACTCAACATCACCTCCACATTGCCTTTAGGATTCCAAGTCTTCCTGACCCAAGCCTCCACAAAGGGGAGAGAAATTTGGATGCCCAAAAATTTGCCAATAATGGCATGTTTGGTTAGATAATCCACATCTTCTGCCATCGAGTCTGGTTGAACCACTAGAACTAGCCTGGCTTCACATCATTCCAAACATCCATTATTATTTAACAAGTGGTTCCCTACATGCACTAAAAAATCATCTTCCTTCCAGTCATTTTTAGATGAAAAAACATCACGAGCATGCACTCTCTGTACCGAAACCAATGCCATCATAAAATTCCTCCAATTTTTAGACCTCCTTCAGAAGTTGCTACCATCCCCGTAGAGCAGTTTTTCTTCATCAAACCCTAGCAGAGTAGTTTTTCCTCATCCGAAATAATTTGAAGACTTAAATATGAAGGATGAGGAAGATATTGCTACATACTTACATTGTATAGATGAGGTTTTTAACTTCATGTAAGGACTTGGATTCAAAGTTGAAGAATTAGATCTTTTTCAAAAACTTTTAAGGTCACTCCTTATGAGGTATAGCAAAAATATATTAACCGTATAAGAAATATGTAATATTGAAACTTTGACTATGGATGAGTTGCAAGGAACTTTCATAGCTTATGATATGAGAATAGATAATGATCCTATCCCTAAGAAAGTGGTAGCCTTCAAAGTAGAAAAGAATAAAAAATATAAGAAGTTAGATTCAAGTGATGAGTCATCCAATGATGAAGAAGTAAACTATGGTAGAAGGAACAAGGACTCAAGAAAGCACAAAGGTACAAAAATAGTTAAGTGTTTCAATTGTGGTAAATATGGTCACTATGCATCTAACTATTCAGAAGATGAAAGTAGTAGTAGTGAAGGGAAACAAGATATAAGAGAAAGGAAGAAAGAAAATATAGGTATGAAAATAAAAATGGATATGAACAAAGCAAGCATGAAAAGAAGTTTTTAAGAGACATAAGAAGAGTTTTTATACGGATAATACAAGCAAGGTTTCAAGTGATAGTGATGAAATATCCTCAGATAGTGAAGAAGAAATTCTCTTCTTGGCAATAGAATATGAAGGAAGTGATCCTATTGAAGATGAATTTGAAAGATATGAAGATGCTCTTGAAGACAAAGAAGTAGAGAAAGAATCAAAAAATAAAGAGGAAGAAATAATAGATTTAGAAGCTGAACTTATTTTTGCTCTAAAATAATTGAATTTTGGATTTTGGAGTTCTACACCATCAAAGTCATCGGGGAGTCCTGACCCTGACCGCATCAACATTATCACTTGGATTTTGGATACTCAATTCGGCATTTTGGTAGGATGGAGATTTGAACTGGGACCTCCCTTGGAGGATTGCCCTCTCCTCTCCTCTCGTCTCCTCTCCAACTCCTTCAGTCATATTATTAATTAAAATGCAAAATATTATTTTAAATGGTTTCATTCTTATGTTATTAAAAAATGAGTTTATTAAGATAGAATAGAAATAATAGGTTATAATAATGGTTTCATTCTTATGTTAAAGATTTAAAAATTTAAAAAAATGGGTTTATTAAGATAGAATAGAAATCATAGGTTATCATAATAAAGTTGTGTAGATAGAAGCAATGAATACACATAAAATTAGGAAGAAAAAGTAACTAACATGATTACAAACAATAATTTCTCTCACCAACTATTTTTCTACTATTATGAATATAATATTTTTCTTCAAATAATTGATTGTAGGTGCGTCCTCCTTTTGTAATAATCTCAAAGAAAAAAAATTTACTAACAAAATAAATTAGTATTCTTCTTAACAATCCTATAAAATGAATTTACTAAGAATACTAAGAATTTGAATAGTTTCTTAATAGAAAAACCTAAGTCATCCTCTCATAAGAATAAAACTCTACGGTCTTTATGTAAATTAAATCATTAAATGTATTATTCCTCTAGACTATTCAATATTTTAAATATTATAATTCAAATGATGTAGTATCTTCATTGAGTATATGCAATTTGTGTTTCCAACTCATTCAACTTTATTTTTTCCAATGTATATGTTTTAAGGAAGAAACTTCAATATTTTTTATATTTTATTTTGTATTACAATTCGATAGGCCATGGTTTAAAAAGAAATACAAATATTATTATAATATTTTTCAATATTATAATAATTGGGTTCAAGAAAACATTAAAAAAGAGATATCTTAGACAAGTTTTATTGAGCTATTATAAAAGGGTTACAAAGGTTTCTTTTTAAATTATTTAAAATAAAATGTTTTAACAAAAGTTCAAATTTTTAATTTAAAATAATTTATGGCACCAAAGTTCCAAATTGGATTCGACTTCGAAAGTAAGAGAGGGTTGACATTTTTTAAACCAAAGAAAAGAGTATTTAAAGGAAATGATTTTTAATTTCCAAAGGTTAATCATATTTGAATGCCTAAGTGAAAATATATTTTTTGCGCATCGTTCGTGAGAGGTAGGGACCAAGCATAATTCAAGCAAATTATTCGAGGAGGATTTCATTAAAAATCATGGAGAGTGCAAGCATAGATGGTAGTTGAGGCTTGGTTAAGGTGCTTGTGAAGGGTTGGTCTCAAGTTCGATGTAGGTTGTATTGCAAAGGAGGAAAGGGCTTTTCATTTAAAAAAAAAAATCATGAGAAGCAAACATTGTATAGGATAGAGTATCCTTTGGTTTTTATGTGGATGTGTAGCCCAGGCGGTAGCCCAGCCTTAGGCTAGGGCATTGTGGTGGCTAATATTGTAAGTTTGAGCTTGGACGTTGGTCATTGAGACTTGTGCAAACATTTTTATAACGTGGGCCAAATATTAAGGTATGCAATTTTTGAGTTAAATCTGCCAAAGGTTTTTGGAAAATAAAAGTTGTTTTGAGGCTAGGTAATATTAAAAGGGCCATGTGTGGAATTTTTTAGGGAGTCATAAGGTGTGTTAATTAAATATTTTATTTTGGGTGTTTAGGAATTAAATCAAGTATTAGAGATTATAAGGTGTAAACAAAGGGATTTTATTTTTTATGTGTGTTGAATATTATTTTGAAAGAGAAGGATATTATAAGGTGTAAACAAGGAACTTTATTTTTTTATGTGTTGAATATTATCTTGAAAGAGAAGGAGATTATAATGTGTAAACAAGGAACTTTATTTTTTATATATATTTTGAAAGTGGAGTGATAAGGTGTATTTATGACTTGACAATTTATTGTATTTCTTGTATGGTGAAATATTTTTTGAGGTAAATATTCTTATAGAGATTTTGATATAGACTGTTGCTATCTAACCTAGAGTTGGCAAAAGGATTTGGTTGTGAGTAAAATAGGTTTTGAAGACATATCTCCATCAAAGTAAAGAGGTATGGGCACATCGTTTTTTGTTTGAAATGTTGGAATGAATGTTGTAAAATATAAGGTGGAGTGAAAAGGAGTATTTGATAAAGATTGTTGGAAATATTTGAGTGAATTCTTATATACTTCATTGGTGAATATTTAGAGAACAATTGAGGTAGAGATTGAGGATTATTTGAGTTAGGGTTTTAAACCTACATTGTGCACTTTATTTGAAGAAGTTTAAAAATACTTGTTTAGGTTTAGTGAGCAAGTTGTGTTTCATTGCTTGAATGATTGAATGAAATTATTGATTATTGGTTTTGAGTGATATTGAAAGTGAATGTACAAACATTAGAAATCAGATATGTGAAAGCAATAAATTTAATGATTGGGTAGAACATATTGAGTTTTTGATAGAGTACATCATTCTCTATATGTTCCAAAGGTTAAACAATTTTTGAATAGAATATGTCAAAACTACTTCAAGTTAAAGAAATTACTTTGAATATTAGATAAATCAATTGGTAACATTGTGTGCAAATATTTGATATTGATTGAGCATATTTTGTGAGTTGTTTTGAGTATGTATTAAGACAGAACTTGAGCAAGTCTTGGTGAAGACTTAAAGGTAGATTTGAGGCAAGTCTTGGTGAATACTTGAGAGCATATTGAGCAAGTTCTTGAGAGGAATTGAAGGTAGATTTGAGATAAGTCTTGGTGAATAATTAAGAGCAGATTGAGCAAGTTCTTGAGAGGACATGAAGGTAGATTTGATGTAAGTCTTTGTGAAGATTTGAGATCAGATTTTATTGATTGATTTGTTCAAGCTTTGTGTTAAGGCTTGGGAAAAATCTAAGTAGAGTTTATTTGTAAATGGATCAAGCTTTATGTTAAGGCTTGAGGATAGATTTGATGATAGAGTTTGGTATATATTTATGAGTAGATTTATGCTATACTTGAGATAGAGTTAGCTCAAATTTGTACTATTCTTGGGACAGAGTTTGGTATATATCTAAGATAGATTTGAGAGTAAGCTTTGGATATGATAGAGTAGAGGACATGAGTCTTCAGTGGAAAGAGATCTAGGTAGACCAAAACATCTATAAAGCTATTTGTTGATGATAGTCTTGAGGGACCTATTTGTACAAAACATCTATAAATGGGTAAATATTGAACAACAAATTTTAAATGCAACACTCTACCTGTAGTAGATAGCCATATGAAAGTCCAGTGATTCACCTTCCTTCTAAACTTATCAAGCATAGACTACCAAGAAGATCTAGGTAGAGGATGAGATGAAATTGGAATACCAAGATAAATGAAGGGGGAGTCCCAACCTGAAATCTTAGAATGTGAGCAATACTGACTTGAATAATAGAATGGGTATTGAAGAAGAAAATAGAAGACTTATCCTCATTAATCAACTATCCAAAAGCACCAAGATATATGTCAAGAGACTGTCTAATATTGTCGACTTCCTTGATAGTGGCAACTCCCAACAAAGTAGTATCATCAACAAATTGAAGGTGGAAAAGAGGTGGCAAACTACTATCCCACTTCCACCCTTGAATGAGACCCTGCATGACTTTAGACTTGAGCAATATTTCCAACCCTTTCGCCATAATGATAAAAAAATAAGGAGATAAAGGATATCCTTGCCTCAATTCCCTTGAGACCTCAAATAGCTTTGATGGCTCATTATTAACAAGAACAGAGAATGAGAAAGAAGAAACACAGCTCATCACCCATCTAATCCATTACTCCTCAAATCCAAAATCAATAAGAAATTTCTAAATACAGGACAATCTAACCCGATCATAAGATTTGGCCATGTCCAACTTAATAAACATAGTTTTCTCCTTGGAATTTTCCATCGAGTGAAAATATTTTGTAGCAATAACAACCCCATAAAATATTTTTTGGCCAACAATAAACCCTCCTTGCTTCTCAGAGATTATTTTTCTCAACCACATTGAAAGCACGAGATTTCGGTCAAAGGAAACACCAAGTGCAATTGCATTCAAAGTTAAGCATGCCTAAGTCCTAGAAATATAAATTACATGAAACGGAAAAGAGACATGTTGGAAGAGACGCAATCAGATAAATAAAAACAGCCCTTTCATTAATTTCCTTCGATCTCTGTTACAATAATGCCTCCTCCATTTTCAGGGGCTAGGAGCGCAAATAGGGTTTGATTACAATCGCTGAATGATTCCTCCTTCCACGTGCCCATGATTGCAATGGGCGGGCCAAGATGATGCCGTCGCTGATGTCGATGAGTTCTTCGCCTCTGCTGCTTCTCCTGCGAACAAAGAAATGATCAAGACGTTAGTAGCACCTGCTACAAATGAAAAGCATTCTCTCTCTAAAACTAACAAAATATGCATACGAATATTTGCTTGAAACAGTGAAAATAGTGAATCCAAATTGCTTCAAAACCTGACAGAAGGTAAGAAAAGTTACCAGAAGGCCACTGCCACTGAGGCAGCTGGAAAATCCACCTTAAATTGGAATTCGTCCCTGGGCGAGACGAATTCGACTGTAATCGTCCCCGGGTGGGGATGAATTCTTCGAGTAGGAGAAACCGACTGCTGCTGCTCCAATGTCGGATCTCGAGACCTGCAAAACTCCCTGCAAACAGGGGGGTTAGGTAATTGGGGCCATTTTGGGATGACCCAAATGGTCGGATTTTCCCAATTTGGCCTCCACCCTCGGGAATTTGACCTTCACACCTGCAAGTTAGCGAAACGACAAAGCAATACAAAACACCCTAAACTCTGACCAAAAGCTACAAAATTGCAATTATAGACTAATCGGACCTAGTAACACAGAATGCAGTCTAAAAAATAATCTACAGTGCTCAAAAACTAAAATTAGGACTTGGGAGGTGCGGGGGTGCCCAAGTGGGCCTCCCATCGTTGGCCCTCGATTTTGGAGCCAATCCACCAAGGATGGGCCCAAAACCTTTTAGGATTGGGGGGTCGGCGAATTGGTAGGTTCGGATGTCCATGCGTCGGATTTGAGTAAGGTTCGAGCTTCCAAAGGCCACCCAACAACCTCCCTTGCAAAAGAGATTGGTGGATGTAGGAAGGTGAACAAAGGGGGATGCAAGTGAGTCTTCAATTTGGCAGCACTTCGTTGCTTGAACACTCCTTCCACCTGTATGTTTTTGGTGAGAAAAGTCCCACCTTTTATAGACCCAAGGGGTCTCTTTTGGGAGGGAAGCACAAAAGCCAAGTGTTGGCCATGGGCGCCATGTGGCAGTCTTGTCTTCCCATGAGGGAGGGGAGTCCTCAACCGACTTGAACTTTGATAAATGCTTCTTGTAACGAGTCCTCTAACGGCCCCTCTCGTCCACTTACACATGCGTGCAAGGTAGGAGCCCTTAACCGACCGTTGCGGGCTGCCACTTGGCACCATTTGCCTTTTTGCCCGTTAAGCTTAGAATTCGTCCCACCCGGGGACGGATTCGGAATTCGATCTGGGGTGGGACGGATTCTATTTTGAATTCGTCCCCGGGTGAGACGAATATCGGGCAAAGTGTTCAAGTGTTCCAAATTGCTTCTTGACCTCACAAAATTGCTATGAAAGTGGTTAAGACCACTGTTTAACCTCTGAGGGCTGCCCTGGGGGCTGTGTTTGTCAAGGCGATCAGTGTTTGCAGTCACATAATCGGCATCATGAGTGCACAAACTGGTTCGAGCGGCGGAGCCGAGGCGAGACCTGTAAGTGACCCTAGGGTTTATTTTGCTTTAACTTAATGCATTGTTTTTGTGTTACGCTTTTCAAAACTTTAATATTTTTTTGATGTTTTTGTTTAACAACTAAGGTTAGAAACCCTAGAATTGAAAATTTTATCTTTTTCATTTATTTATTTATCATTTTTTTTTGTTTGCTTGCAGGTTGTTAGGAGCCGCTACCGTGTACCCGCTGCCTTTACTGAGGCGCGGTTGGCCTTGACTGATGGTGACTGGGAATGGCTTGATGCCCTTGGGCTCAAGCAGGTGGCTCGACTGGAGCCTGTGGTTTCGGATCAGGCCTATCTGACGGCCCTGATCAAGCTTTGGGATCCGTGGACCAATACTTTCCATCTCCCAATAGGGGAGATGACTGTGACTCTTGAGGACGTCTATCGGTTGCTTCGGATTCCGATAGATGGTTTGCCTATTGGGACATCTCCGTTCGATCAGCGGACTACTATACTCACGAGATGTTTTGGGCATGGGGGGGAGCTGGGTGTAGCAGACCCAGTGGAGACAGCCGAGGCGGATTGCCAGGCTGGCGAGATTTTGGTTGGCTGGTGGAAGGAGAGGGGGGTGTTAGGAGTGAGACACGCATTCCTGATGGGCCTCATTTCTAACATTCTTCTCCCTGATTCGTCAGGAGCGAGGTTCCCATGGAACCTGCTGGATTTGGTGTGGCAGTTGGCAGAGTGCCCGATAGACGCACCGTTGATCCTGAGATGGGGACAGATTTTGTTGGCGCAGCTTTATGGGGAGCTGTACGGGGTCCGCTGTCGACAGCGGAAGGGTGTTAGTTGCAGCTTTTTGTTGCGATCGTTGGGGTTGGCAGCACATAGTCATGAGAGGCCTACCGGGTTACCATGGATGACTCGGACGGCGATGGAGGATGAGGAGATTGGTTATGCAGCTTTGTGGCGACTGCTCGCGGAGCAGAGCGAAGTCGGCGATGGGCAGGTGCAGTTGAGCACTACATTGATGCCTTTTTGTGGCTCACTCTAGGGGAGGTGTTTTGGCGTCCCTATCTGGACTGTCCAGCCTGGCCTGAGGCTGGAGAGTGGCTCCGACGGGTACGAAGGGAGCGATGGTTGATTGGGTGGCACGGGACGGAGCATGAGTTCTTTTCGTACCATCGGGTTACACGACAGTTTGGGGTGCGCCAGGGGTTTCCTGGTGAACCCGTAGGCTATCGACGTCGGGGAGATGAGAGGGATTTGGAGCCACCTGTCCTCGTGCCATTGGGCGAGGAGTCGGATGCGATTATTGAGGTGTTGGATGTGGATGACGTAGGTACTACCACTGAGTATGACTCGTGGTGGGTTTTGTGGCACTGGAGAGGTGAGGGTCCACTGGGAGGCGCGAAGGCGGCAGTGGAGGATGCTGAGGCGGCAGGGGGTGATTGGGGAGGGCCGTTGGATGATGCAGACATGGTGGATGTGGGAGATGAGGATGTGGACTTGAGTGTTCTAGAGCAGCCAGCCATGCAGGATGTGGAGGAACATTTGGAGCCTGAGCAGGCTACTGTCCCCGTCAGTCCTATGCGTCCGGCAGATACGGAGGGGGTGGGGTCGGATGTAGGCGATGAGGTTGTGCGGCTTACAGAGCTACTATGGATGCGAGATCTGGAGAGGGATCTTCTGCGGGCTCAGTTGGCAGAGCGGGATAGAGTTTTGGCACAGCGCGATGATGCATTATCTATCTATCATCGGCGGGAGGCAGAGTGGTGTCTGTACCGGATAGACTTGGAGAGGGAGGTCATCCGCCTTGGCGGGCGGCTCCCTGAGCCTTCGATCAATAGATCTTCTGGATGGACGAGGGATAGTCTGATTGAGCAGTCGAGCATCATCTCGCCGTAGGCGGTTAGATGAGGGGGGTGGTAGTAGGCATGATGCGGGGGCTAGCAGTAGCCGCCCTGCAGGGTCCTGTAGGACCCACACCACGGGGGGTAGTTCCCGTCGCACCGATCCTGCGTGATCATGGTGGCCGACGCCTTAGGTTGGGTTTTGGATATGATTGCGGGGTCTGAGGACCTGTTTTGTAGCCTGTGGGCATCTTTTTTTTTTGACGATATATATATATATATACCGGTTTTATTTTTGGATTTGCACATGTGATGATGTGATTTTTGTTATGCATTTTTATTTATTTGATGAATGCAGATGTTATGATGAATTGAATTGTTTTAGATGTCTATGTGATATGCAAATTGAAATGGATGAATTATATTTTTATTTATCTGGTTTTTCTTTGCTGTCTTTGTATTTTTTGATGGTATCATAAGGATGATAAGTAGCGCAGATGGTTTTGGGATGAATGTAAGATTTTTTGAGATTCAGACAGTTTTAACTCACTATCCATAACTGTACTTTATCTTACAGGACTTTTGAACAAGGTACAAATCGGACCTATTTTTGACCGAGTTATTTAACATCCCTGTGTGTGCAATTGAGTTCATTTAGTGGTATTTTTTAGGATACCGCCGATGCCGGATGGGCTTTCAACGAACTCGTATCGAGGATCACCTAATTAGCTCCACGAATTCCTTTGTTGTATGTACTAAGATTAATCCACGTTGTAATCCAGGATTTCATAAGCTAGCTCATCCACATGCAAACATTGATCTGTACGCAAGTTAATGTGACAGATATATCGTCATGCGGGAGGTTTATTTCTGTTACCGAATTGGTATTGAAGCTTGCCTTATGACCTACAGAATGTTGAGAGTTCCAGGGATTCAAGGTCAACTCCCTTCTTTTTTTCAATTGTATTGGGATACTTGCTCTTTTGTAGTGATAAGATCACTGTTTATTTTGATTGATTTTTCTTTTGAGCAAGGGATTGGGGATATGGAGTGACGAAAATCACTGTTGTTTGTGCCTTTTGATGTGTGCACTATAGTTTGTCAAATTTTTGAGTTTTGACATTTTGCAAATTTTTGTGTTTTGCAACTATTGAGAACTTTAGGGATTCTTAGGGAATTGGGTAGGGAGGAAGCTTGTCCTTTTGCCAACTCTCGGCATTCTAGGGGTCATTCGCACAGGGGGATGAGCAAGATAACCGTTTCGCTTGTGGTGACCTAGATTATTTTGCGGGTTTCGTCTTTCGTTCACACAATTTTGGGAATTTTAATGTTTGATTTGTGTTGGGATGTTATGTAACAAGGTGTATTTCAAGTATGACTCTACCTTTGTAAAATCCGTTCGACTTGGTACACTACATGGCTAAAGAGGAAAATGATGACTGAATCACTGAAACTCTTAGTACATTCCTAGACCACTGACTGTAGTGTTGTAAAATTTATGCATGGTGTTTTTATTGATTTTGATGAATTCGATTATGCCTAGAATTGAGATGCAAATCTTTGTTGATTTTGTTGATTTTTGTTGTTTTGTTTTTGTTGAATTTATTGATTTGTTTGACCAAGAGATTGCGATAATCCTTGGAGCTTTTTGGGTTGACCAAGAGATTGCGATAATCCTTGGAGCTTTTTGGGTTGACCAAGGGATTGCGATAATCCTTGGAGCTTTTTGTATTGACCAAGAGATTGCGATAATATTTGGAGATTTTTGTATTGACCAAGAGATTGCGATAATCTTTGGAGCTTTTTGGGTGACCAAGAGATTGCGATAATCCTTGGAGATTTTTTTTTTTTTTTGGTGACCAAGAGATTGCGATAATCCTTGGAGCTTTTTGGGTTGACCAAGAGATTGCGATAATCCTTGGAGCTTTTTGGGTTGACCAAGAGATTGCGATAATCCTTGGAGATTTTTGGGTTGACCAAGAGATTGCGATAATCCTTGGAGATTTTTGGGTTGACCAAGAGATTGCGATAATCCTTGGAGCTTTTTGTTTGTTTGTTTTTGTTGAATTTTTTTTTTTTTTGGTACATGGCTTTCTTAGATATGAAATGGTCACAAATGACTGATATTCAAGGGTTCTGTTTCCTTGATACCATCAAGAGAAGCTATCCTGTACGTTCCTGGTCCTATTTTGCTATCAATGACATAAGGACCTAGCCAATTTTCCACGAATTTGTTCCTCATATGGGACGACAAATTAGAGTTTTTTTGGTTTTCCTTCAGAACCAGATCACCAACCCGAAAGTCTCTTAGGTTAACTTTCATGTTGTAATCTCTCTTAAGCCGCTCTTGATAGATACGTAAGTGCTCGAGAGCATTAAAGCGTCTTTCGTCAAGCAACGTAAGCTGGTCTAATCGGGCCTACCGTGCAGTGTCATCATCGATGAATTCCTGCATTGATATGCGGAGGGAAGGAATTTCCAACTCGAGAGGCATTACTGCCTCTGAGCCATACACTAGTGAAAACGAAGTTGCCCTAGTGGGCGTCCGAATGCTAGTGCGATAGGCCCAAAGGGCAAGTGGGATTTGTATGTGCCAATCCTTATGACTGTCTGCGATGGTCTTTTTAAGGATGGCGACTAGCGTTTTGTTTGATGCCTCTGCTTGCCCATTTTCTTACGGATAATAGGGTGTTGAAAAGCTGTGCTGAATTTTGTACTTTGTGGTTAAAGCACGCACGTCTTTATTCTTGAATGATGGCCCATTATCCGAGATTATTTTGGATGGAATACCAAAATGACATGATGTAATGCAAAATGAACTCCGCTATGCGGGGTCCTGTCGTAGAGGTTAACGGAATTGCTTCCACCCATTTGGTAAAATATTCTGTGGCCGTTATGATAAACGTGTGACGGCCTGATGATGCAGGGGAGATCTTTTCGATTAGATCGAGGCCCCACTGCGAAAATGGCCAAGCATACTGGACTGTCTGTAGGGCTTGGGAAGGTGCGTGCATCAGATTGGCATGATGTTGACATTTTACACACCTCTTGACATACGCGAAGCAATCTCGCTCTAAAGATGGCCAATAATAGCCCACGCGAAGAATGCGCTTTGCAATGGCCATACCATCGAAGTGGTCGCCACATGTACCGTCATGCGCTTGGGTGACTGCCCAAGTGGACTCTTGCTGGTCCAAGCAACGAAGAAGAATTCTGTCGTAGCTGCGACGATACAAAATGTCTCCTATCAAGACATATTTTGCCGCTTTCTATTTGAATGTTCGTTTTGCGGCTTGCGTCAATCCAAAGGGTAGATTACCTAACTTGAGGTAGTCTCTTATGGGTAAACACCGATCCTCGTTGATCGAGATACCTCGACAGTTTGAACAGCCTAATCCCTTTTGGAGTTCTTCCCTAACAAATGCTGATTGGGATAGAACTTGTAAGAATAGCGTTGTGTTGCTATTAATGGGAGTGGGGGAGAATAAAGACCCCCAGTTGGCATGTTTCAGATAGTCTCGGATTCGAAAGAACTTATCCGAATATGGTTCTATCTGGATCATGTGGATTCTTGGCGTCAATTCTGAGCTTGCGCGCTCCATCGCGGGTTGCGATAAGGTTTTGACCTGAATGGTTGTTACATCACCGGAAAGGTCTTGTGGGATTAGTGACCCTAAGGAGGCCATTGTGTCCACAAAATGATTCGATGATCGAGGGAGTGCCTCGATGTCATACCACTCAAGTTTTGCCAGGAATTTATCTACGAGGGCTTTATAAGCCTTCAGAACTGGGCATTTGCATTGGTATACCCCTTTGACTTGATTGACGATTAACAGCGAATCACCAAAGATGTTCAGTCTTTTGATGTTCATGGCAATTCCTGTCTGAAGACCTAGGAGCAAGGCTTCATATTCGGCATTGTTGTTGGTGCACTGGAAGTTTAATTTAAATGACAGGGGCATTGGAGCGCCCTGCGGTGTGAAGAATACAATTCTTGTGCCACCACCTTGCTCGCATTTAGAACCATCGAAAAATAAGGTTATGTCGGCCTGAGACTCAAGCTCTTCAGAATATGGTGATTCTGAGACATGGAAGACCTCATCATCGGGTAGTTCTATGACCAGAGGCTGATCATCTTCAAGAGGAGCCTCTGCTAGTTGATCGGCTATGACTTGTCCTTTTATAGATTTTTTCCCAATAAACTCAATGTCAAATTCCGTCAACAACATGATCCATTTCGTCGTGCGGCTACTATGATAAGTACGACTCATCATGTATCGCAATGGATTCTCCTTAGACACAACATACATCGTGTTGCTCAGCATGTAGTGGCGTAGCCTTTTGGTAGCAAACACCACTGCCAAGCAGTTTTTCAACGTATGCATAGTTAAGTTCATAATTGACCTGGGTGCGACTAAGATAGTAAGTAGCCTTGTTCTTTGTGAAGTTCATTCTTCCGGGCTAGCATTGCGCCCAGTGCCACCTCGATGAGTCGAGATGTATAAGTAGAACGACACACCTGGTCTAGGCGGTGCCAATACTGGCGGTGAAGCCAAGTATTGTTTGATTTCTTCAAAGGCTGACTGGCACTCGTCATCCTAATGAAATGTGACCCCTTTGTGCAATAGTTTGTTCATTGGTCGACATTTGTCAGATAATTGTGCTATGAAGCGTTTAATCGACGCGACCTTTCCTTGTAGACTTCTGAGCTGCTTGATAGTGGTTGGGGGAGCCATTTTAAGGATTGCCTTGACTTTTTTTGGGTCCACTTCGATGCCTCTTTTGGAGACTATAAAACCCAAGAGTTTTCCAGATGTGACGCCGAACACGCACTTCTTGGGATTCAGTCTAACCTTATGCTCTATGAGGCGATCGAGAATCTTTCTTAAGTCACCGAGATGATCTGAGCGCAATTTAGACTTGGCTAACAAATCATCCATGTAATCTTCCAAATTTTTGTGCATGTAATCGTGGAAGATATAAGTCATAGCACGTTGGTATGTAGCGCCAGCGTTTTTAAGGCCAAAAGGCATGACCTTATAACAAAATGTCCCCCAAGGCGTTGTGAATGCCGTTTTGAGTTGGTCTTCAGGATTGATATGAATTTGATTGTATCCTGAGAAACCATCCATTAGGGAGAGCATTTCGTGACCTGCTGTAGCATCTACCAATGCGTCGATGCTTGGCAAGGGGAAATCATCCTTAGGACTCGCTTTGTTTAGGTCTCAAAATTCGGTGCATATGCGAATCCTCCCGTCGGGCTTCTTGACGGGAACCATGTTGGACAACCATGGCGGATAATCCATGCAGATTACAAATTATGCATCCAACAACTTTTGTAATTCATATTTTACCATCAGGGCCACTGTTGGGTGCATTTTTCTTAGTTTTTTCTTTACTGGCTTGATTTTTGGATCAAGCGTTAAATTGTGCATGACTAGCTGTGGGTCTAGTCCTGGCATATCTTTGTATGACCATGCAAAAACTTCCTTCTTTTCTTTAAGAAGGGCAATGTATTCGGCTTGCTCTTCGGGGGAAAGGCTTACCCCCAGCTTGAGAATTCGTGGATTCATTGGATCTGTGCTAATGTCTACGTCAGTCGTCTCTTCGACTGACATGTGAGATCCGTCCTCCAACTGATGTGGAGTTGGGATTAAATGGATATCATCAGCTGAGTTAAGATCTACGTTTGGGACCTCGGGTCCCTCTTCAGCTTGAAAAATATCTTGAGTTGTCCTTGGGGTAAAATGAAACATTTCACCGAAAGGCCAGTATTCTGATGGTGACAATGGTGAATTGACGCGATCCCAGTCGATGGCATCCATGTTTAGATGCAATGATCGAGATGGATCGATCGGATTGCGGATGGGTGTGGTCAAATCAATGGAGATCATGTGGATGGAATGAATTTGGTCTCCAGAACCACGGGTGTGATGACTCGATTTTCTCAGATTTTCCCTATACTCTGGATCTGGCTCTACGGGAACAGGCACGAATGGATCCTCTCTGGGTGTAAATTCATCTCTATGTGCGAAAAGGAAGGCGGGGTCTTCCCTCGGTACTATTGTCCTGATGGGATCTTGAGGTGGACGATGCTCATCTTGAATTTGGAGCCATAGGCCTAACACTTGGTCCCACCTCGCTGGGTCTACATGCCATTCATGTCCTAATCGTATACCCATTTTTCCCATTAGATCTTCATGGGTTAGAGCGCGGTGATGTCGTCGTGCATGTCTGAGATAGTCCATCTTAGTCTCGTCTTCTGAATTGCTTTCATAGATCCAAAATTGTTCATCCTCTTCAGCATCTATTGCTTCCGACATTGAGGACTCTTCCTGTTCCAGTGAATTAATATGATCCCATTGCGGTTGTTCCACTCTTAGTGGAGGGACCTGATTCTTTTGAGACTGTGTTATTTCATCTGGAACCTCTAAGGGGAACAGTTTCAAAAAAATGTCTGGAAGCCGTTGTTGTTCTCTTTGATGACTGTTCTCTGAACTTTCACCTCTCTCTAGCAAAGGAGAGGGGTTATTGCTATTTCCAGGGGTGTTTGTAGACCATGGGAGATAATCCCCCAATGTGTATTCTGTGTTTGGATTGGCGTATGGGTCTTGTGCCAATCCCCCCTGTTGCCTATTTCTAGGCCTTGCATGTTTTCAACCAAGATGTCTAATGGCAGGGGATGGTTGAACCCTACCCCCGACTTGTCATATGGCATCTGATACCTTGGTTGGCAAAGGATCCACATCCCTTGTTCATATCTGCCTAACCCATACCCATGCCAATTGCATTGTTCGAGATATTTTAGGGCAAATTCTGGGTTTGACAGATAATTGATGTTTTCGACAAAATGTTCTTCATCCTGTTTCCTTTTGTTCGCATGGTTCAGAACCATGATCAAGGCCCCCATACACAAAATTTGTTTGGTTCGGTGGGTAGCCTAGAGGGACGATTGTTCCAATGGGAAGGCGAGGTCTTCCCATGTCTTGTACTGACTCCAGTGTGGGGGTTGCCACAACATTTTGCACTATGTACTCTCCCAGGCCTGTACTGGCCATCTCAACAGTGATTGTTGATGATTGGGTAGGAGGAAACGGTAGTCCTTCCTGAGTCCATTCCATGTTTGGTTGTTCAGGAGTCTTGGTTTCCGTTGCGTTGTGCACTTCCTCTGTTGATATTGCTGAGATCGTGGGCAACCCCTCTTCTAGAGGCTTAACCTCCTCCACGATTTGCTTTCCCTTGTCCTTCTGTTGGGCCACGATAGGTGGCGTTGATGTTGAAGGAGCCGATGATGAAGTCTCACCTAGCTGGGATTTTGCCTTATTGGCCACCAGTGGTGCCTACGGTATCGGACCCTGTTTAGATGGATTTAATTGAAAATCCAAATGCGTTGATGGGAGGGTCGATTGAGGTATGAATTGTACCACATTGCAATACTTGAAGGGCTCTAAGTCCATTGGGACTACATGTATTTGTCCTTCATAGGCATATTTCAAGCACTGGTGTGCGATCGAGGGGACACACTTCATGTCCCTAATCCAAGGCCACCCTAGCAGTATGTTATAAGCCATTTCGCCTTCCAACACATGGCACAGTGTGGGTATTGACTTTTGTCCTACCTGTATAGGCAGAACAACCATGCCGACTGTCGAGCAAATTGCATCGTTAAAAGCTCGCAGTGTGTACGTGGAAGCTGTGATGTGAGAGGCTGGCAGTTTTAAATGCTTTAACGCTGCAGTGGTTATGATGTTACTGGACGAGCCAGTATCTATCAGCACTCTCTTGTATGGGATCCCGTTGACCCACGCGATAACGTGCAGGGGTGGATCCGGCATGTCATTCGATATTGTTTTGACCTCGTTTTCTTTGAATGTGATGACAGGCTCCGTACATTGTTTCACATGTCCCATGAAGGCGTTGAAAGAATTAGCTTCGTGGGGTTGTACTTCAATGGCTTTTAAGATGTCCATAAGAGCTTCTCTATGTGGAGCTGATTGTTGAATAAGCTCATAGATGGACAGCCTAGCTGACGTGGTCCGTAAACTCTGCGTGAGTTTGGTTCGTATCGTGACCTTAGGTCTAGGCGGAGGTAACTACGTTGGGCGTTGTTGAGGCTGCGATGTCGACGAAACTTCCCTCGCGGGTACCTCGGGGGCAACTACTGGGTATTTTCTGTTCCTTGTTACAATGCTAATCATTCCCACAAATCCTTGTGCGGGAAGATCTTGTCGCACCTTGTTTATTTGGAGTGGTTTTGTCTGCGCCTCGTGGGCAGGAAAGGGGTCCTTGAATACCCCCATTTGTTGGTTGTTAGGTGTGATGGGGTTGTCCACGACCAATGTTCGATTGTCGATCAAATCCTGGACTAGTTCTTTGAATTTCTAGCACCCATTTAGGTCATGTCCTCTGCGTCTATGAAATCTGCAATACAATTCCTCCCTATACCCCCTAGGCTTGGGAACATTAGGGTCAAAATTTTGGATTTTTGGCAGAGTAACTAGATTCGCCGCTGACAAGCGGTCAAATAAGGAGTCCCTAGACTCCGCATACGGGGTGAATTGTCACCTAGGGCGATGTTGCTGATACTGTTCCTGTCTCCTGTTATCTCTTTCGTAAGCAGGAGGCACTGCCTGGTAGTTAGCCTTTTGAGGCTACGTTTCTTGCACAGGCGCGGGGACATTTATCGCAACTTGGTTGATTGCAGCGTGTTGTGGTTGCGTTGTCCCGCTTTTAGTGGTTTTATTCCACTCTTTCTTCTTAGGCTTGGCAATTGCGCCTTTGCCTATCTTAATCTCTTTTATGACTGGCTTGCGCCAAAGCTTCTTCTAAGCTGTCGTATTGTCGCAGCAACAATAGACCAGAGATTGATTTTAAAAAACTTTTCATGAACATTTGCGTGAGGTCCGACATGGGAGGACGGTAGGGTAACTTAGAAAGAAAAGCTCTCCATCGGTTCCCATACGCTGCCATTGTTTCCTCCTCAAATTTTTTAAGGCTAGCAAGATCACTAAGTGATGCCTTCTTCCTTGTGTTGAAGGTGAAACGTTCAAGAAACGCATCTACTAGCTGATCTAAGCTGCTTATGCTATGTTTGGGCAGTTGTGTGAACCAATCCGAGGCAGGGCCTACGAATGTGGTTATGAATGTTCTAAGCAATAACGCGTCATTATCTTGAATTCCGAAGCATTGGCTTAGAAATCGTGTAACATGTTCCTGTGCGTCCTCTTCACCTTTAAAACTGCCAATTGAGGCAACTTGAAGTGTTCGGGGTAAAGAGGTGTAGGCACTGAGGGATGCACCGGATTATTGCGGAGTAGACGTAATGTGGGTTTTTGATGCCCAGCAGCTTTTGTCTCCACCGACTCTAAATGCTCCAATAGCGCTTGGTATGCATCGAAAGATTTTATTTCTTCCTCTCTTGTTCGCTCTTGTTGCAAGTTACGGTAAACTGGAGGCCTATGGAGGGGAGGCTGAATGGCATACTTCTTGCCTTGATGGGGAGTTTCGATATACTCCTCTTCTGGTTCATACTCCTCGTAAAATTCTTGAGGAGTCTTAGGGCAAAACCTATGACCCTGATCAAGTTCTTGCTGAAGGTACCCATCATTGTTTCGGGGAGTTGCCTCCCTCTCGAATCTATGGGGTCTTGGAGGCAGAGCTTGACGAGGTCGTGGAGACCTGTCTTGCGCCAACGGATTATGCCTCTCATACTATTCAGCTCTTTGGATGTGAGGGGTTGGCCCCATCTTAGGTATTTCATAGCGTAACTCATTCGCTTCGCGTTGCATGCATTCTTTATCCAAGCGGTATTGATACTCTATCTCTTGCTGACTTTGTTTAAGCCGCATGATTTGGGCTTGACGGGTGGTATATCTGGCGACAACCGGATCAATTTGTTCTACCCTATTTTGTTCAGAAGGTTCAAATGTTCCTCCTATGGGTTTACCTCGATTTTTATGCTCTAAAATCTCAAGGGGTCGCTTCCATATGTCGAGGTAGGCAGTATGTTCTCGAGGTTCTGGCCTCAAGGGGTGATCATGATATCCTGCTGGTGCGGAAATGCAAGGTTCTCGCATTGTTTGTTGCTCTCGAGGAATGCGATGGTTTTCCTCATACTCCCTTTCACGAGTGTAAATGGGATGAGCAGAGTTAGGTCGCCCTATGTAAGGAGCCCTGCGCTCCGGATTTGGTCTCTCTGTTCTGATGATAGGTAAAGAAGGGACGCCATATCCACGTTGCCCCTCCAAATGAACAGTGTGCCTGTTTAGCGCTTCATTGCGCGATGGCCACTCATGCCTAGCTTCAAGAGGTGATTCTCTATTTAGGTCAAGGTCTACATGTAAGGCATCTTCCCGAAAGGGGCTGCTTTGAATAGGCATACCCCACCGAGGATTCTGAATTGGATTCTTTTGTAGGTTTGACCTATAAGGCGGTATGACAAAATCCTCGGGATCGAAGTGAAGGCAACTTGCGCCTGCTTTTTGTGTACCTTCCGGAGCTTCTGCCCTTGATTGGGCTTGATTGCGGGTGTACACCATTGCGGTGCTTCTATGCTATCTAAATAAGTTTTTATCTCGTTTTTATGTTTTGTTTTGTTTTTTTTTTTTTTTTGTCTGCACTAAGCAGAATTAAACACACACATTCACAAGACCGTGATTATCTATTTTAAGGATTCTTGGTGTGCCCTAGACTGGTTCAGTGCATTTTGATGTTTTGTTTTGTTTTTGTAGATTTTGTAGAACGTTTAAATGCATCATGTAGGCTATTATAACTCCAAAAAGGTCGCCCCTTCAAAATACTAGCCAGGCCGATATACCAACCTCTCTATATACCCGCCCTTACGAGAGGGAGACTATAGGTACGTGAGAGCAGAAGGTACATGGTACGTAGGTGGTACGGAAGGGGGATTTTCCTGTTAATGGCACCTACCATAGAAAACTTATCCTCGCGCGCATGGGAATCACCCCAGCTACGCTCGATCTGTATTCATCATGATTTACGCCTAACAAAAGTTGACAATCGGGAAATGGATGCAAATCAAGCCAAGGTGGTGATTAAATCCACCAATGGTCTTGATCAAGGGCTGGGGTCTTACGACCAGCTCCTTGGTTTAATATTGTTTTGTGATGTGTGTGGGATTCGTTTTATTCAACAAAAATGAAACTAGCATACATGACTTTTCCCTAATGCAATGCAAGATTAAATGAAAATAATTAACGAAATAGAAACAGAAACAAAAAATTTTAACAGAGATAATAAAAATCCCTACCTCTTCTCTGCCTGCTCCTGTTGTCTCTGAATTTCTGCTCTGAAAATCTGCAGACAGGAATTCGTCCCTCTGGGAGACGAATTGCAGAACAGAATTCGTCCCTCCTAGAGATGAATTTGAATTCGTCTCAGGGTCAGACGAATTGCAAAAAAGGATTCGTCCCTGTCAGAGACGAATAGCAGTCTGCAACAAAAAAAAGATGTACCTGTCAAGCACAAACACAAAACTTTGATCAGTTTCTATGATTTCAAAAACCAGGGAACAGGGTCCCACCGTGATCGCCACTGAAAGCACGAGATTTCGGTCAAAGGAAACACCAAGTGCAATTGCATTCAAAGTTAAGCATGCCTAAGTCCTAGAAATATAAATTACATGAAACAGAAAAGAGACATGTTGGAAGAGACGCAATCAGATAAAGAAAAATAGCCCTTTCATTAATTTCCTTCGATCTCTGTTACAATAATGCCTCCTCCCTTTTTAGGGGCTAGGAGCGCAAATAGGGTTTGATTACAATCGCTGAATGATTCCTCCTTCCGCGTGCCCATGATTGCAATGGGCGGGCCAAGATGATGCCGCCACTGATGTCGATGAGTTCTTCGCCTTTGCTGCTTCTCCTGTGAACAAAGAAATTATCAAGACGTTAGTAGCACCTACTACAAATGAAAAGCATTCTCTCTCTAAAACTAACAAAATATGCATACGAATATTTGCCTAAAATAGTGAAAACAGTGAATCCAAATTGCTTCAAAACCTGACAGAAGGTAAGAAAAGTTACCAGAAGGCCACTGCCACTGAGGCAGCTGGCCAATCCACCTTAAACTAGAATTTGTCCCTGGGCAGGACGACTCGATCGTAATTCGTCCCTGGGTGGGACGAATTCTTCTGAGTAGGAGAAACCGACCTGCTGCTGCTCCAATGTCGGATCCTGGGACCTGAAAAACTCCTACAAATAGGGGGGTTAGGTAATTGGGTCCATTTTGGGATGACCCAGATGGTCGGATTTTCCCAATTTGGCCTCCACCCTCGGGAATTTGACCTTGACACCTACAAGTTAGCGAAACGACAAAGCAATACAAAACACCCTAAACTCTGACCAAAAGCTACACAATTGCAATTATAGACTAATAAGACCTAGTAACACATAATGCAGTCTAAAAAATAATCTAAAGTGCTCAAAAACTAAAATTAGGACTTGGGAGGTGCGGGGGTGCCCAAGTGGGCCTCCCACCGTTGGCCCTCGATTTTGGAGCCAATCCACCAAGGATGGGCCCAAAACCTTTTAGGATTGTGGGGTCGAAGAATTAGTAGGTTCAGATGTCCATGCGTCGGATTTGAGTAAGTTTCGAGCTTCCAAAGGCCACCCAACAACCTCCCTTGCAAAAGATATTGGTGGATGTAGGAAGGTGAACAAAGGGGGATGCAAGTGAGTCTTCAATTCGGTAGCACTTCGTTGCTTGAACACTCCTTCCACCTGTATATTTTGGGTGAGAAAAGTCCCACCTTTTATAGACCCAAGGGGTCTCTTTTGGGAGGGAAGCACAAAAGCCAAGTGTTGGCCATGGGAACCATGTGGCAGTCTTGTCTTCCCATGAGGGAGGGGAGTCCTCAACTGACTTGAAATTTGATAAATGCTTCTTGTAACAGTCCTCTAACGGCCCCTCCGTCCACTTACACATGCGTGCAAGGTAGGAGCCCTTAAATGACTGTTCTGGGCTGCCACTTGACACCATTTGCATTTTTGCCCGTTAAGCTTAGAATTCGTCCCACCCAGGGACAGATTCAGAATTCGTCCTGGGGTGGGACGGATTCTATTTTGAATTCTTCCTTGGGTGAGATGAATACTGGGCAAAGTGTCCAAGTGTGCCAAATTGCTTCTTGACCTCACAAAATTGCTATGAAAGTGGTTAAGACCACTGTTTAACCTCTGAGGGCTACCCTGGGGGCTGTGTTTGTCAAGGCGATCAGTGTTTGCAGTCACATAATCGGATTGGTGCTGTTTTGGTGTCTACACATATCTTCAGCCTCTCAGCAATAATTTTTATGATGATCTTATACACAACATTGTAGAGAGCAATAGGCCTAAACATATCCAAGGAATTTGCTCCCTCTCTTTTGGGTATAATCACCACAAAGGTAGCATTTAGGGCCGTTAGCATTTGTTTGTTCTTTTGGGACTCATGGACCACGTCCAAATGATAAAATTTGATTAAATCCCAAAACTCCTGATAAAACTCAATCGAGAATCCATCTGAGCCCAGGGCTTTTCCTTTTTCATATTGAATACCATATTTTCCAACTCCTCAAGGGAAATTGGACCCATTAAGTGCTCATTCATCTCTCTATAAAAAATTGTTGGAATATAGTTTAGAATAAGCTTTTCATTTTCATCATCTGATAAGGAGTCCTCCTTGAAGAAAGAGGAAAAATACCTCTTAGTCTCTTCTAAAATATCCCTGAAAGAAGAGAGTAGGGCACCTGAAGAATTCACAAGAGAAGTATTCAGGTTACCATTACGATGATCCTTAACTGAGTTATAAAATAAGGTTGTGTTCTTATCCCCTTCCTGAAGCCAATCTACTCGAGCTGTTTATTTCCATAAAATTTCTTCCCTCAGTTCCCATTCAGCAAGGTCTTTCACAACCTTAGATTTCTCAACAAGAAGCTCCTTCGTGAATCCCTGGTCTCTAATATTCCTTGAAGCTTCTTCCATACTCTGAAGAGCTATCATCTTAGCCAAGGAAAGGTTCCCAAAATTTAGTCTATTCCATCTCTTCAATTTACTACCCTAACTCCAAAATAGCACTTCTATTACTACCCATCCAATAACTGGATATCAAAAACCTATCCAGTCTCTCTGATATGGAAGCTTCCCCACACTTTCTATTGTGCCAAGTAAATATCCCATTATCCGGCTTGATGTCAACCATGTTTAGGGCTTGGATATGAGCATTGAATATAGAAGAAAAAGGCTCGAGACAGTCGACCCCACCATGTTTCTTATTCAAACAAGTGATAGAGTTGAAATCTCCAGCCAAAATCCATGGGTACATGGGAACCAAAATTCTCACAAAGCAAATGTGCTCCCACAAATTCACTTTACCATTGTAATAAATAGAAGCATACACATTTATAAGTAGGATGGTTTCACCAAATTCATTATCAAGTCTAACCATCAAAATAGACCATCTGTAGGAAATCTAAGTAAGAGGGGATATCTTAACCGGATCTCATAAACAAGCGACACCACCAGCATATCCACATGCACCAATATACTGGCATTACCCCCTTCTCCACAAATTGAGAGCAATACTGAACATACTATCAATAGCCAATTTAGTATCCTAAATAAAAACCATATCCGAAGAATGCACATGAACCAAATCACAAACAACTTTTTATCTGAGGATGTTGTTCAACCCCCTTACATTCCATGAGAGGATAATCATTTTTAGGGGTTGTAAAAATGGGATTCCAATGTTCTCACCAAGCCTGACTCCACCAAAGTCTCCCCAATTAACTTACTTTTATCATGTTCCTTCTTCCGACCCACCTTCATATTCTTATCCAAAAAACTTTTTTTAATTTTTTTCTGCTACAATCCCAAAATGGTAGGAGTTTTGCAGTCCAAGGATGATTGCATCAGTTCTTAAGTAGGAAAGGACATAACTAAATTTGTACCACTTTGCAAAATAGTTTCCCTTATAGGGTTATACCCATCCATGTCCCCTATACTTAAATACAAAGCCCTTTGTTTTTCATTTAAACCCCCTAGATATGATTCCTTAAGTTCCCCCTCAAGAAAAGACATCTGATTTGGCCTTGTTATATTTTCATCATGTATCGACATTTTAGGTTTCTCTATGCACTGATCAAGATCATCTAATATTTCAAAATGGTTGAGTAGAGCATCTACCTGGCTATCCTTAAGGTACTTTTTTGCCCTTCGTCCTCTATTTTGTTCTTTTACCAAAACAAAACCTTCCTTATCCTGTTGCCCTTCCTTTATCGGGGCTTTTCCTTTATCTAAACTTTGTCCAGACTGAGAGGACCCATTATTTGAAACCACAGGCAATATAAACTTAGGGAATTTTCTTTGCAGGCGGTCATATTCATGGTAAATCTTACAATGAAATGGAAGAGCTTCATAGTCAATATTTTGAACCTATGTAGTTGATCCAAATTATATTTTAATAAAATCTGGAATAGGATTATTTAAGTTAATTTTGACATAAATACGAGCAACAGAGATTACCTTTTTATCTATTATTTGTTGTGACGGTCCAACCAGATTCCCAAGCAAAAGGGTAATCATATGCAAGATATCAGTTCTCCAGAATTCCAACAGGAGTGATGGAAGCCACACCCATACTGGAACCTGCGATGGCTGCTCCTATGATGGGTTGAAACCCACATGCTAGGGTTTAATAAAGAGTCCCACTTGGTTATAGAAATAAGGACCCCCTTCAAATGCTTTGTTACGATTTGCAATACAAGAGAAAACCACCATAAAATAGTTGTTCGCACTTAGCATCACCTCCACATCGCCTTCAGGATTCCAAGTCTTCCTAACCCAAGCCTCCACAAAGGGGAGAGAAATTCGGATGCCCAAAAACTTTCCAATAAGGGCATGTTTGGTTAGATAATCCACATATTCTACCATCGAGTCTGGTTGAACCACTAGAACTAGCCTGGCTTCACATCATTCCAAACATCCATTATTCTTTAACAAGTAGTTCCCTACATGCACTAAAAAATCATGTTCCTTATAGTCATTTTTAGATGAAAAAACATCACGGGCATGCACTCTCTGTACCGAACCCAATGCCATCATAAAATTCCTCCAATTTTTAGACCTCCTTCAGAAGTTGTTGCCATCCCCGTAGAGCAGTTTTTCTTCATAAAACCCTAGCAGAGTAGTTTTTCCTCATTCGAAATAATTTGTAGACTTAAAGATGAAGGATGAGGAAGATATTGCTACATACTTACTTTGTATAGATGAGGTTGTTAACTTCATGTAAGGACTTGGATTCAAAGTTGAAGAATTAGATCTTTGTCAAAAGGTTTTAAGGTCACTTCTTATGAGGTATAGTAAAAATATATTAACCATATAAGAAATATGTAATGTTGAAACTTTGACTATGGATGAGTTGCAAGGAACTCTCACAGATTATGATATGAGAATACAAAATGATCCTATCCCCAAGAAAGTGGTAGCCTTCAAAGTAGAAAAGAAGAAAAAATATAAGAAGTTAGATTCAAGTGATGAGTCATCCAATGATGAAGAAGTAAACTATGGTAGAAGGAACAAGGACTCAAGAAAGCACAAAGGTACAAAAATAGTTAAGTGTTTCAATTGTGGTAAATATGGTCACTATGCATCTAAATGTCCAGAAGATGAAAGTAGTACTAGTGAAAGGAAACAAGATATAAGAGAAAGCAAGCAAGAAAATATAGGTATGAAAAGAAAAATGGGTATGAACAAAGCAAGCATGAAAAGAAGTTTTTCAGAGACATAAGAAGAGTTTTTATATGGATAAGACAAGCAAGGTTTCAAGTGATAGTGATGAAATATCCTTAGATAGTGAAGAAGAAGAAATTCTCTTCTTGGCAATAGAATATGAAGGAAGTGATCCTATTGAAGATAAATTTGAAAGATATGAAGATGCTCTTGAAGACAAAGAAGTAGAGAAAGAATAAAAAAATAAAGAGGAAGAAGTAATAGATTTAGAAGCTGAAATTATTTTTTCTCTAAAAGAATTGAAAAAGGTCAAAAAGTAGAACTCAAGATTCAAGGCTGAATTTTAAGAATGTGATGAAGAGAAAGTAAAGCTTATACAAGATCTAACAAATGCAATAGCTAAGCCAAGGATATTTAAAGAAAATTTAGAAATAAAATTCTTAGAATGTGAGATATTAGAACAAGAGGTAGTATTTATAAGGAAGAAAATGGAAGAGTCTAAGGATAAGCTACACAGGTTTTGGAAAAGTTGAAAGACTGTGGATAAAATTATCAATGCGAAAAGACCTTCATCTAACGAAATAGGACTTTTTTTTTAATAAATATAAGAGAAACAAGAGTAAGGGTCAAGCTCAAGATCCAAAGAGGAAGAAGCTTTATAAGAAGAGAGTAAAGAAGAAAGTGAGACTTATGTGAATAAAAGTTTCACCAAGAAAGGAAACAATGCACAAACAAGGAACAAGGAACATCATAGGGAAGAAAGGACTAAGATACCAAAAGGACTCATCAAAAGGAGTATGGTATTACTAAGAAGAACTTCAAATATGGACATTTATTTCAAGGGTTTTGCTACTCTTGTAATCAATTTGGTCATAAATAAATTCACTATAGGGTTCATGAAAGAAGTAGGTATGGCTTCACTAGGAGGAACTTCAAGATATTTGCACCTTCTACGAACTACAACATTAAGTGTTATAAGTGGAATACTATTGGGCATACGATCAAGTAGTGCAGAATAATTTTTTTAGAGCTTACAAAGACAAGCAAGAATAAGGACACTCAAAAGGGTATGTTGATAAAGTAGGTTGACAAAGGAAAATAGCATTGTATGTTGGGAGTAATTTTACTCCTACCCCAACAATTAATCACCTCAAGGAGAGGAGGTGGGGAGAGGGATAAGCTAAGAGTCTTATATTTAGCCCCAAAGGAGTCCCCTTGCTATTTATGACAAAGGAGAAGATATTTTAGTTAGGGGAGAGTGTTCAATCAGGAGGAGCGATTTCCCAAGGGGAACAAAATTAGAAAAATAAAAAAATAATTATTAAGGAAAAGGGTTGCCATCAATCACAAAGGGGGATATTGTTGAAAATTTTGAGTAAGTTGTGTTTTCATTGATGTAAAAAGGTTGATGTTAGAGTGCACTTTGTATGGCAGGAATATTCTTTTATGGTTGATATGGTTGAAATTGACCAAGGCAAAGTTCATCCCAAAAGCAAGCAAATTAGTCAAAAATAAGAGACCATGGTTTAAAAAGAAAGACAAATATCACTATAATATTTTTTAATTTTATAATAATTGGGTCCAACAAATCATTAAAAAAAGTATCCTCGACAAGGCTTATTGAAATTATATAAAAGGGTTGCAAAGGTTTCTTTTTAAATTATTTAAATTAAAATATTTTAACAAAAGTTAAAATTTTAATTAAAAAAATTTTATGGTGCCAAAGTTCCAAATCAGATTCATATTCGAAAGCAAGAGAGGACTGATATTTTTAAACCAAAGGAAAGAGTATATAAAGGAAATGATTTTTTATTTCCAAAGGTTAATCATATTTGAATGCCTAAGTGAAAAGATAATTTGTGTGCATCGTTCGTGAGGGGTAGAGACCAAGCATAAGTCAAGAAAATTATTCGAGGAGGATTTCGTTGAAAATCATGGAGAGTGTGAAGATAATTCCAAAGTGTTGGCTATCGCAAACGTCAGTTGAGGCTTGGCTAAGGTGCTTACAAAGGGTTGGTCTCGATTTCAAATCCCACGCAGGTTGTTTTTCTAAGGAGGAAAGGGATTTTTGTTTACGATGAAATTCATGCGAAGCAAACATTGTATTGGACAGAGTGTCCTTTGGTTTTCATGTGGGCATGTAGCCCAAGTGGAAGCCTATCCTTAGGCTAAGGTATTGTGGTGGCTAAGGTTGCAGGTTCAAGCTTGGGTGTTGGTCGTTGAGACTCATGCAAATATTTTTATAACGTGGGCCAAATATTAAGGTATGCAATTTTTGAGTTAAATCTGCCAAAGGTTTTTGGAAATTAAAAGTTGTTTTGAGGCTAGGTGATATTAAAAGGGAAATGTGTGGAATAGTTTAGGGAGTCATAAGGTGTGTTAATTAAATATTTTATTTTGGGTGATTAGGAATTAAATCAAGTATTAATTAAATGTGATATTACTAAGCAACTAAATAAACCAAAATTACTAGCTACGATAAAATATTTAATACTTTTTATATCCTAAATATCAACCTTGTGGCATCCATTACACTTTGAATTTTATGGTATAAAAAAAAACACTACATTATGATATTAGTGCATGGTTTCTTCACTTGAGACTAAATGGAAAAATCGAAATATCATCAAGATATTACAATACACAATATTTGTTATCTCTCTTCCCTTTGTATTAATGGTTGTTGGTCCTTTTAGGATGTAATCTCCAATGCATTCTCTAGAGGTACATATTTATCAAGGATAAAATACATGAAATTAATTCTTGCAATAATTGCTTACTCACTAGATGTTGCTAATACGACATAAATACGAGCAACAGAGATTACATTTTTATCTATTATTTGTTGTGACGATCCAACCAAATTCCCAAGCAAAAGGGTAATCATATGCAAGATATCAGTTCTCCGAAATTCCAACGGGAGCCATGGAAGCCACACCCATACTGGAACCTGCGATGGCCGCTCCTATGATGGGTTGAAACCCACATGCCAAGGTTTAATAAAGAGTCTCACTTGGTTATAGAAATAAGGACCCCCTTCAAATGCTTTGTTACGATCTACAATACAAGAGAAAACCACCATAAAATAGTTGTTCACACTCAGCATCACCTCCACATCGCCTTCAGGATTCCAAGTCTTCCTGACCCAAGCCTCCACAAAGGGGAGAGAAATTTGTGTAGACACCAAAATAGCACCAATCCGATTATGTTACTACAAACACTGATCGCTTTGACAAACACAGCCCCCAGGGCAGCCCTTAGAGGTCAAACAGTGGTCCTAACCACTTTCATAGCAATTTTGTAAGGTCAAGAGGCAATTTGGTACATTTAGACACTTTGCTCAGTATTCGTCTCACCCAGGGATGAATTCAAAATGGAATCCGTCTCACCCAGAGACGAATTCTGAATTCGTATTTGGTAGGGACGAATTCTGAGTTTAACAGGCAAAAAGAAGAATGGCACCAAGTGGCAGCCTAGGACAGTCATTCGATGACTCCTGCCTCGCATGCGTGTGTGGGTGGATAGATAGGCCATTAGAGGACTGTCACAAGGGCAGTTATGAAAGCCCAAGTCATGGAGGACTCCCCTCCCTCATGGGAAGACTTGACTGCCACATGGCACCTATGACCAACACATGGCGCTTATGCTTCCCTCTCAAAAGAGACCCCATGGGTCTATAAAAGGTGGGACTTTTCTCACCCAAAAGGACAGATTGGAGGCAATTTCAAGCAACGAAGTGCTTTCCGATTGATTACCCACTTGCATATTTTTGATTCACCTTCTCACATCCACTAATCTCTTTCGCAAGGGAGGTTATTGGGTGGCTTTTGTAACCATGGATCCAACCCAAATCCAACATTTGACCACCTTACACCACCAATTTGCAGACATCCCAATCCTAAGAGGTTTTGGACCCATCCCTAGTGGATTGGCTCCGAAATCAAGTGCCAACGGTGGGAGGCCCACTTGGGCACCCCGCATTTTCCAAGTTTTGTTTTAAAAGCATTCTAGATTATTGTTTCAGGTTGCATCTCATGTTATTCTGTTTGGTTAACTCATAGCTTCAATTTCATAACATTTTGATCAAATTTTATCATGCCTTTTGTCGCTTTGTTGTCCTACTAACTTGCAGGTGGCGACATCGAATTCTCGAGGATAGAGGCCAAATTGGGAGAATCCGACCATCTGGGTCGTCCCAAAATGGCCCCAATTACATAACCCCTCTATTTGCAGGTGTTTTCGAGGTCTCAAGATTTTACATTGGAGAAGTACCACTTCGGCTTTTCCAACACAGTAGAATTCGTCTCACCCAGGGACGAATAGCAGTCAGAATTCGTCCTGGCCGACTGTTTCAATGGCAGTGGCCCTCTGGTGATGTCTTATGTCCTCTGTCAGGTTTTTAGGTCATTTAGAGTCATTTTGTCTATCGATTTGGCTAATTATTTACATGCATCTTTTGGCGATTTTAGAGAACAAACACTTACTATTTGCAACAGGTGCTACTGACATATTTTTTGTTTCTTTGTTTGCAGGAGGAGCAACAGAGGTTAAGGACTCATCAACATCAGTAGTGGCATCATCTTGGCCCGCCCATTTCAAGTGTGGGCACGCGGAAATAGGAACCTTAAGTCTCGATTTTAATCAAAATTCTTTTAACGCTCCTAGCCCTTGAAAAGGGAGGATGCATATTTGTAATAGAGATCAAGAGAATTTAATGAAAGGGTTGTGTTTTCTCCATTTGCTCATATCTCATTTCAATGCGTCTCTTTCATTTCATGCATTCTACATTTCTAGGACTTTAGCATATTTGATTTTGAATGCATCGCAAGTAGTGTTTCCTTTGCCCAAAATCTCGTGCTTTTAGTGGCGATCACGGTGGGACCCTGTTTCCTGGTTTTTAAGATCACAGAAACTGATTAAATTTTTGTGTTTTGTGCTTGACAGGCACATTTTTTTGTTGCAGACTATTATTCGTCTCTGACTGTGATGAATTCTTTACTGTAATTCGTCTGACCCTGAGACGAATTCAAATTCGTCTCTGGCAGGGACGAATTCTATTCTGAAATTCGCCTCACAGAGGGACGAATTCCTGCTCGTAGATTTTCGGAGCAGAAATTCGAAGCAACCGGTCCGAGCGAGAGAAGAGGTAGGGATTTTTATAATCTCTGTTAAATTTTCTATTTCTGTTTCTGTTTCTTTGATTGTTTCATTTTATCCTGCATTGCTTAGGGAAAGTCATTTATGCTTGTTTCATTTTCATTAAATAAAATGAATCCCACACACTTCATGCAATAACTTTAAACCAAGGAGCTGGTCATAAGACCCCAGCCCTTGAGCAAGACCAATGGTGGGTTCATCACCACCTTGGCTTAGCTTTGCATCCATTTCCTCGATTGTCACTATTGTTAGGCATAAATCCTGACGAAAGCTGACCGAGTGTCACTGGGGTGATTCCCATGTGCATGAGGATAAGTCTTCTATGGTAGGTGTCATTAACAGGAAAATCCCCCTTCCGTACCACCTATGTACCATGTACCTTCTGCTCTCACGTACATATAGTCTCCCTCTCATAAGGGCGGGTATATAGAGAGGTTGGTATATCGGCTTGGTTGGTATATTGAAGGGGCGACCATTTTGGGAGTTATATGAGCCTTCATTATGCATTTAAACGTTCTTCAAAAATATTCAAAAAACAAAACAAAACATCAAAATGCACTAAACCAGTTTAGGACACACCATTAATCCTTAAAAGAGATAATCACGATTTTTGTATGTGTGTGTTCATTTCTGCTTAGTGTAGACAAAAAGAAAATCATCATAAATGAGATAAAAATCTACTTAGATAGTAGAGAAGCACCGCAATGGTGTACACCCATAGCCAAGCCCAATCAAGGGCAGAAGCTCTGAAAGGTACACAAGAAGTAGGCATGAGTCGCCTTCGCTTCAGTCCTGAGGACTTGGTCATACCGCCTTATCGGTCTGGCCTACAAAAGAATCCATGTCAAAATCCTCGGTGGGGTATGCCCATTCAAAATAGCCCCTTTCGGGAAGACGCTTTACATGTAGACCTTGATGTAAATAGAGAATCGCCTTCTGAGGTTAGACATGAGTGGCCACAGCGCGATGAAGCGCTAGATAGGCACACTATCCATTTGGAGGGACAACGTGGATATGGCATCCCTTCTTTACCTCCCATCAGGATAGAAAGACAAAATCCAGAGTGCAGGGCTCCTTACACAGGGTGAGCCAACTCCACTCGCCCCTTTCAAACCAATTGAAGGGATTACAAGGAAAACCATCGCATTCCTCGAGGACAAAAAATAGCGCAGGAACCTTGTGTTTCTGCCCTTGCTAGGTATCATGATCATACATCGAGGCCAGAGCCTTGAGTAAATGTCGCCTACCTCGACAGAGGGAAGCGACCCATTGAAATTTTAGATCATCAAGATCGAGGTAAACAAATAGGAGAAACATTCCAACCTCCTAAGCAAAATAGGGTAGACCAATTTGACCCGATAGTCGCCAGACATGCCACCCATCAAGCCCAAATCACGTGGCTTAAACAAAGTCATCAGGAGATAGAGTATCGACACCGCTTGGATAGAGAGCGCATGCAACGTGAAGCAGATGAGTTATGCTATGAACTACCTGAGAGGGGGCCAACCCCTCGCACCCAAAGAGCCAAACAATATGAGAGGCATAATCCATTGGTGCAGGACAGGTCTCCACGAGCTCATCAAGATTTGCCTCTGAGACCTTATAGACCCGAGAGGGAGGCCACTCCCTGAAACAATGATGGGTACCCGCAGCAGGGACTCAATCAGGGTCATAGGTCTTGCCCAGAGACTCCTCAAGAATTTTATGAGGAGTACGAATCAGAAATAGAATGGGCTGAAACACCCCATCAAGGCAGGAGGGCTGCCAGTTGGCCACCCCTCCATAGGCCTCCAGTCTCCCATAACTTACAACGGGAGAAAACAAGAGAGGAAGAAATAAAATCTTCCGATGCATACAAAGCGCTATTAGAGCGTTTAGAGTCTGTGGAGACAAAAGATTATGGGCATCAAAAACCCACATTATGTCAACTCCGCAGTCATCCGGTGCATCCCTCAGTGCCCACACCTCTTTACCCCGAACATTTCAAGTTGCCTCAATTGGCGATCTTTAAAGGTGAAGAGGACACACAAGAACATGTTACAAGATTTCTAATCCAATGCTTCGGCATCCAAGATAATGACGCATTGTTACTTAGAACATTCATAACCACATTCGTAGGCCCTGCATCGGATTGGTTCACACAATTACCCAAAAACAGCATAAGAAACCTAGATCAATTAGTAGATGCGTTTCTTGAATGCTTTGCCTTCAACACAAGGAAGAAGGCATCACTGAGTGATCTGGCTAGCCTCAGGCAATTTGAGGAAGAAATAATGGCAGCATACGGGAATCGATGGAGAGCTTTTCTTTCTAAGTTACCTTACCGTCCTCCTATGTCTGATCTCACACAGATGTTCACAAAAAGTTGCTTGAAATTGATCTTTGGGCTATTGCAGCTATAGCAATACGCCAGCTTAGAAGAAGCTTTGGTGCAAGCCAGAGTTATAGAAGAGATCAAAATAGGTGAAGGCGCAATCACCAAGACTAAAAAGAAAGAGTGGAATAAAACCACTAAAACCGGGACAACGCAATCACAACACACTGCGGTTAACCAAGTTGCGATAAATGTTCCCACACCTGTGCAAGAAATGTAGCCCCAAAAGGCTAATTACCAGGCAGTGCCTCCTAGTTATGAAAGAGATAATAGAAGACAGGAGCAGAATCAGCAGCGTCATCCTAGGTGATAATTCACCCCTTACACGGAGTCCAGGGACTCCCTATTTGACCGCTTGTCAGCGGCAAATTTAGTCACTCTGCCAGAAATCCAAACTATAGACCCTAACGCTCCCAAGCCTAGGGGATACAGAGAGGAATTGTATTATAGATTCCATAGGCGCAAAGGACACGACTTGAATGGATGCTAGAAATTCAAAGAATTAATCCAAAATTTGACCACCTTACACCACTAATTTGTAGACATCCCAATCCTAAGAGGTCTTGGACCCATCCCTAGTGGATTGGCTCCGAAATCAAGTGCCAACGGTGGGAGGCCCACTTGGGCACCCCGCATTTTACAAGTTTTGTTTTAAAAGAATTCTAGATTATTGTTTCAGGTTGCATCTCATGTTATTCTGTTTGGTTAACTCATAGCTTCAATTTCATAACATTTTGATCAGATTTTATCATGCCTTTTGTCGCTTTGTTGTCCTACTAACTTGTAGGTGGCGACATCGAATTCCCAAGGATAGAGGCCAAATTGGGAGAATCCGACCATCTGGGTCATCCCAAAATGGGCCCAATTACATAACTCCTTTGTTTACAGGTGTTTTGGAGGTCTTAAGATTCGACATTGGAGTAGTACCACTTTGGCTTTTCCAACACAGTAGAATTTGTCTCACCCAGGGATGAATAGCAGTCAGAATTCATCCTGCCCAAGGATGAATTCCAGTTGAAGGTAGATTGGCTGACTGTTTCAATGGCAGTAGCCCTCTGGTGATGTCTTCTGTCCTCTGTCAGGTTTTTAGGTCATTTAGAGTCATTTTGTCTATCGATTTGGCTAATTATTTACATGCATATTTTGGCGATTTTAGAGAACAAACACTTACTATTTGCAATAGGTGCTACTGACATCTTTGTTGTTTCTTTGTTCGTAGGAGGAGCAGCAGAGGTTAAGGACTCATCAACATCAGCGGCAGCATCATCTTGGCCTGCCCATTTCAAGTGTGGGCACGCGAAAAGAGGAACCTTAAGTCTCGATTGTAATAAAAATTATTTTAACGCTCCTAGCCCCTGAAAAGGGAGGAGGCGTATTTGTAATAGAGATCAAGAGAATTTAATGAAAGGACTGTGTTTTCTCCATTTGCTCATATCTCATTTCAATGCGTCTCTTTCATTTCATGCATTCTACATTTCTAGGACTAAAGCGTATTTGATTTTGAATGCATCGCAAGTAGTGTTTCCTTTGCCCGAAATCTCGTGCTTTCAATTTGGATGCCCAAAAATTTTCCAATAAGGGCATGTTTGGTTAGATAATCCACATCTTCTACCATCGAGTCTGGTTGAACCACTAGAACTAGCCTGGCTTCACATCGTTCCAAACATCCACTATTCTTTAACAAGTAGTTCTCTACATGCACTAAAAAATCATGTTCCTTCTAGTCATTTTTAGATGAAAAAACATTACGAGCATGTACTCTTTGTACCGAACCCAATGCCATCATAAAATTCCTCCAATTTTTAGACCTCCTTCAGAAGTTTCTACCATCTCCGCAGGGCAGTTTTTCTTCATCAAACCCTAGCAGAGTAGTTTTTCCTCATCCAAAATAATTTGAAGACTTAAATATGAAGGATGAGTAAGATATTGCTACATACTTACTTTGTATAGATGAGGTTGTTAACTTCATGTAAGGACTTGGATTCAAAGTTAAAGAATTAGATCTTTGTCAAAAGGTTTTAAGGTCACTCCTTATGAGGTATAGTAAAAATATATTAACCGTATAAGAAATATGTAATATTGAAACTTTGACTATGGATGAGTTGCAAGGAACTCTCACAGCTTATGATATGAGAATAGAAAATGATCCTATCCCGAAGAAAGTGGTAGCCTTCAAAGTAGAAAAGAAGAAAAAATATAAGAAGTTAGATTCAAGTGATGAGTCATCCAATGATGAAGAAGTAAGCTATAGTAGAAGGAACAAGGACTCAAGAAAGCACAAAGGTACAAAAATAGTTAACTGTTTCAATTGTGGTAAATATGGTCACTATGCATCTAACTATCCAGAAGATGAAAGTAGTAGTAGTGAAGGGAAACAAGATATAAGAGAAAGGAAGCAAGAAAATATAGGTATGAAAAGAAAAATGGGTATGAACAAAGCAAGCATGAAAAGAAGTTTTTAAGAGACATAAGAAGAGCTTTTATACGGATAAGACAAGCAAGGTTTCAAGTGATAGTGATGAAATATCCTCAGATAGTGAAGAAGAAGAAATTCTCTTCTTGGTAATAGAATATGAAGAAAGTGATCCTATTGAAGATAAATTTGAAATATATGAAGTTGCTCTTGAATACAAAGAAGTAGAGAAAGAATCAAAAAATAAAGAGAAAGAAGTAATAGATTTAGAAGCTGAACTTATTTTTGCTCTAAAAGAATTGAAAAAGGTCAAAAAGTAGAACTCAAGATTCAAGGCTCAATTTTAAGAATGTGATGAAGAGAAAGTAAAGCTTATACAAGATCTGACAAATGCAATAGCTAAGCCAAGGAGATCTAAAGAAAATTTAGAAATAAAAGTCTTAGAATGTGAGAGATTAGAACAAGAGGTAGTATTTATAAGGAAGAAAATGGAAGAGTCTAAGGATAAGCTACACAGGTTTTGGAAAAGTTGAAAGACTGTGGATAAAATTATCAATGCGAAAAGACCTTCATCTAACAAAATAGGACTTGTTTTTTAATAAATATAAGAGAAACAAGAGTAAGGGTCAAGCTCAAGATCCAAAGAGGAAGAAGCTTTATAAGAAGAGAGTAAAGAAGAAAGTGAGACTTATGTGAATAAAAGTTTCACCAAGAAAGGAAACAATGCACAAACAAGGAACAAGGAACATCATAGGGAAGAAAGGACTAAGAGACCAATGGGTCCAAGGAAATATTTCTTCAAAGGACATTTTTTCTCATGTAATAGGTTTGGTCACATGGCTATGCATTGCAGGACTCATCAAAAGGAGTATGGTATTACTAAGAAGAACTTCAAATATGGACATTTATTTCAAGGGTTTTGCTACTCTTGTAATCAATTTGGTAATAAATCAATTCACTATAGGGTTCATGACAGAAATAGGTATGGCTTCACTAGGAGGAACTTCAAGATATTTGCACCTTCTACGAACTATAACATTAAGTGTTATAAGTGGAATACTGTTGGGAATACGATCAAGTGGTGTAGAATAAATTTTTTAGAGCTTACAAAGACAAGTAAGAACAATGACACTCAAAAGGGTATATTGATAAAGTAGGTTGACAAAGGAAAATAGCATTGTATGTTGGGAGTAATTTTACTCCTACCCCAACAATTAATCACCTCAAGGAGAGGAGGTGGGGAGGGGGATAAGCTAAGAGTCTTATATTTAGCCCCAAAGGAGTCCCCTTGCTATTTATGACAAAGGAGAAGAGATTTTAGTTAGGGGAGAGTGTTCAATCAGGAGGAGCAATTTCCCAAGGGGAGCAAAATTAGAAAAATAAAAAAATAATTATTAAGGATAAGGGTTGCCATCAATCACAAAGGGGGATATTGTTGAAAATTTTGAGTAAGTTGTGTTTTCATTGATGTCAAAATGTTGATGTTAGAGTGCACTTTGTATGGCAGGAATATTCTTTTATGGTTGATATGGTTGAAATTGATCAAAGCAAAGTTCATCCCAAAAGTAAGCAAATTAGTCAAAAATAAGAGACCATGGTTTAAAAAGAAAGACAAATATCACTATAATATTTTTTAATTTTATAATAATTGGGTCCAACAAATCATTAAAAACAATATCCTCGACAAGGCTTATTGAGATTTTATAAAAGGGTTGCAAAGGTTTCTTTTTAAATTATTTAAATTAAAATATTTTAACAAAAGTTAAAATTTTAATTTAAAATAATTTATGGTGCCAATGTCCCAAAGCAGATTCATATTCAAAAGCAAGAGAGGACTGATATTTTTAAACCACAGGAAAGAGTAAATAAAGGAAATGATTTTTTATTTCCAAAGGTTAATCATATTTGAATGCCTAAGTGAAAAGATAATTTGTGCGCATCGTTCGTGAGGGGAAGAGACCAAACATAATTCAAGAAAATTATTCGAGTAGGATTTCATTGAAAATCATGGAGAGTGTGAAGATAATTCCAAAGTGTTGGCTATCACAAACATCAGTTGAGGCTTGGCTAAGGTGCTTACAAAGGGTTGGTATTTTTTTCAAATCCCACACAGGTTGTTTTTCTAAGGAGGAAAGGAATTTTTTTTTACGATGAAATTCATGCGAAGCAAATGTTGTATTGGACAGAGTGTCCTTTGGTTTTTGTGTGGGCATGTAGCCCAGGTGGAAGCCTATCCTTAGGCTAAGGTATTGTGGTGGCTAAGGTTGCAGGTTCAAGCTTGGGTGTTGGTCGTTGAGACTTGTGCAAATATTTTTATAACGTTGGCCAAACATTAAGGTATGCAATTTTTAAGTCAAATCTGCCAAAGATATTACAATACACAATATTTTTTATCTCTCTTCTCTTTGTATTAATGGTTGTTGGTCCTTTTAGGATGTAATCTCCAATGCATTCTCTAGAGGTACATATTTATCAAGGATAAAATACATGAAATTAATTCTTGCAATAATTTCTTACTCACTAGATGTTGCTAATACGACATAATCACCTAGTAAACATCTTGTAATTTTATTATGTATATTTCTTTCTTATGCCCATCACCTAGTAAAAATCTAGTAATTTTATTATGTACATTTGTTTCTTACACCCATGATTCATCACCCATAAAGTAAGAACTTTGATAATCAATTTTCTCTTATTATAAAAATTTCTAATTTGTCAAGTAGTCATGGATGTTGAAAATATCAATGTTGATCCAACAGTCCATTCAAAGACTCCTATAATCTCAACTATTCATGTGGTTTGAATCCTTGCATGTTCAAATACTCATATTGTTATTGTTGCTATGATCTCTAATTTCCCATATATCAATTACCAAAATAATAATAATTAATTTCCAAGTAGATTTTATGACAAAGTTAATTAATTTTTTTTTAAAAGAGTTTCTAAGCTTATTAGCTTACATGTAAAATAAATCATTTGACAATAGATCATGCGAACGCATGATTGCTAAAATTCCATGAAACATGCTTGGATTAGGTGAAATTATTTCCTTGGTGTTACATTTGTAGGTCTAGCTTCGAAATCAAGTGATTCACTTTTAAGCACCAACACACAAATAATGATACATTCCATATGTGAAATATACGATGGTGATCAAAATATGTTAAATCATGAGATTTATTCTCCTGAACAAGAGCACTTATTTTGTTTTTAAAACAATATGGTTCTTGAGTCAAATGATAGAAAATTATTGTTTATATGAAAATTACATTGTAAAACATTTTCATAATGCTTATTAAATAATTTTTAAAAACATTAAAGAAAATGTATTTTATAGTACATTAATAAATAAAAACATAATTATAAAATATAGAAAAACATTACTTTGCTTCTAAGACATAATATTTTATATTTCACATTATAAAATATTTATTTATAACCTGAATTAGAAAGGTTACATATGCATTGATATAAGAGAAGGTACTTCGCTTTACTTGTCACATAGAGAAAAAGGATTGTCTTGCAAGGACTAAGGGCCTTCACTACTAGTAAACGGAAATTTGAAATGAAAGGAAGGCTGATGCAGGTATTATTGATTTACAAGAAAAATGGATACGAAAATGAGATCTACCCAAGCTTGGCTCTTCGGATCAGCATTGGCAGGATGAAATTGTTTCTGTGTTTTGCACTCAAACTAAATAATCTACAATTTCATTTTATGTCAGGGTGCCAACCACGCTAGATTTACGACAAACATCTAACGCTTCTTCGGACAAAAGAAAAAAAGAGGACACAACAATAGGACCTCATACCAACCCAACTTAAACTATATAATGTGCTCCTACATACCAAACAAAAACATGCTCCTATATACTATATAACGTGCATTGTGCTTGCTTGGTAAGACATGTTTCAATAATCTTAAATTGACTTCGTCATTGGCGGGGGCGAGTGACTTGAGGGGTGGACATGGCTTTCAAAGCGACGAAGTCAGTCGTCCTGTTGTTTTTGGTTATGATTTTGTTCCTGTCAAAAGCGAGAGCGAAAACGAGGCATTACAATTTTGACGTAAGTTTACATCCGTGTGTGTCTATTGACTGGATTCTCGATTACTAGCTCGCACTTGTTGTCAGTAGTAATTGTGATAAAAGACTGATTGTTTCAATTGGCCATGTCAAATAAATCTCCGTGTCGCAGATAAGACTGAAGAATGTTACTCGCTTATGTCATACCAAGCCCATCGTTACGGTGAACGGCAAGTATCCAGGACCGACTTTATATGCACGAGAGGGGGACAGAGTGCTCGTGAATGTCACAAATCACGTGAAATACAACGTTACCATACACTGGTAATGCCTCACTATATCTAAGAAAATATTGTCTGACTTAGATTTTATTCAATTTGTTTTTGCGTTGTAAATGGTCCAAGACTTACTATGGAGAGTTTATGTATGTGCAGGCACGGGATTAGGCAGTTCAGAACAGGTTGGGCTGATGGACCAGCATACATTACCCAGTGCCCTATTCAAACAGGCCAAAGTTTTGTCTACAACTTTACAATCAGAGGGCAACGAGGCACACTCTTCTATCATGCCCATATCCTTTGGCTACGTGCAACACTCTATGGCCCCATTGTTATCTTACCCAAGAAACATGTGCCATATCCCTTCCCAAAGCCTCACAAAGAGGTCACTCTCATCTTAGGTGGGTTTTAGGTGCCCACATATAACGCATTAGATATTTGCATTCTCCATGATTGTGTTGAACAACTGAAAATGTCATTCTAACGTCGCCTACATATACGCTACAGGTGAATGGTGGAATGCAGACACCGAGGCGGTGATTAATCAAGCTCTCAAAACAGGAGGAGCGCCAAACACTTCGGACGCTCACACCATTAATGGCAAGCCGGGGCCACTCTTCAATTGCTCCACTAAAGGCGAGTACAATTCTCATACACTTACCCATATTATGAGGTTAGTGGTCACTGAAAGTAACATGCCTCGAATCAGAAAACAACAGCCATAATATGATGTTCGAAATGCTTGTAGCTAAAGTTTAAGGTTGCGAGCGCGCGACTTCCAAAAAGGGTGAAAATGGAAATATGACTTAACTAGAATGCTCTGCATACCAAGAATGTGACTTGGTATTCAATCCGTGAGTCTAACGGCGATCTGTTAATCTCAACTGGGCGTTATGGTGACTTGGTATTCAATCCGTGAGTCTAACGGCGATCTGTTAATCACAACTGGGTGTTATGGTGCGCTGTAACATCAATTGAAGAGAATTAGAGGTGGTTGTAAAACGTTACAAAAGTTTTATTCACGAAAATGCGTGGAGAGCGTGAGAATCATTAGATTTCTCCCATGTCGTTAAGAGGTATGCAACCAGACAACCGACTCTTGTGTTGTTGACGCCCACCGATTTCTATTTGCGCAATGTCTACGCGTTTACATGCTAATCGGCATGTGGACCTTTTTATGCGTGTCTCCCATTCCTATTGTAACCACTGAAAATGAGATCTACCCAAGCTTGGCTCTTCGGATCAGCATTGGCAGGATGAAATTGTTTCTGTGTATTGCACTCAAACTAAATAATCTACAATTTCATTTTATGTCAGGGTACCAACCACGCTAGATTTACGACAAACATCTAACGCTTCTTCGGACAAAAGAAAAAAAAGGAGGACACAACAATAGGACCTCATACCAACCCAACTTAAACTGCATGCTTTCACTAGTTAGCAGTCTCCGTACCAAACAAAAACATGCTCCTATATACCATATGTAGACACCAAAACAGCACCAATCCGATTATGTGACTGCAAACACTGATCGCTTTGACAAACACAGCCCTCAGAGGTTAAACAGTGGTCTTAACCACTTTCATAGCAATTTTGTAAGGTCAAGAAGCAATTTGGCACACTTGGAAACTTTGCCCAGTATTCGTCTCACCCGGGGACGAATTCAAAATAGAATCCGTCCCACCCCGGGACGAATTCCGAATCCGTCCCTGGGTGGGACGAATTCTAAGCTTAACGGGCAAAAAGGCAAATGGTGCCAAGTGGCAGCCCGAAACGATCGGTTAAGGACTCTCGCCTTGCACGCGTGTGTAGGTGGACGGAGGGGCCGTTAGAAGAGCGTCACAAAAGGCATTTATCAAAGCTCAAGTCAATGGAGGACTCCCCTCCCTCATGGGAAGACAAGAGCGCCACATGGCGCCTATGGCCAACACATGGCATTTGTGCTTCCCTCCCAAAGAGACCCCATGGGTCTATAAAAGGTGGGACTTTTCTCACCCAAAATAGACGAGGTTGAAGGAGTTTTCAAGCAACGAAGTGCTTTGCCGAATTGAAGACCCACTTGCATCCCTTTTGGTTCACCTTCCCACATCCACCAATCTCTTTTGCAAGGGAGGTTGTTGGGTGGCCTTTGGAAGCTCGAACCTTACCCAAATCCAACGCATGGACACACGAACCAACCAATTCGCCGACCCCCCAATCCTAAGAGGTTTTGGGCCCATCCCTGGTGGATTGGCTCCAAAATCGAGGGCCAACGGTGGGAGGCCCACTTGGGCACCCCCGCACCTCCCAAGTCCTATTTTTAGTTTTTGAGCATTTTAGATTATTTTTTAGATTGCATTTTGTGTTATTAGGTTTGATTAATCCATAGCTGCAATTTTGTAACTTTTGGTCAGATTCTAGGATGTTTTGTGTTGCTTTGTCGTTTCGCTAACTTGCAGGTGTCGAGGTCAAATTCCCGAGGGTGGAGGCCAAATTGGGAGAATCCGACCATCTGGGTCGTCCCAAAATGGCCCCAATTACATAACCCCCCTGTTTGCAGGCGTTTAGCGGGTCTCGGGATCCGACATTGGAGCGACGAGCGGGTCGGTTTCTTCAACACGGGAAGAATTCGTCCCACCTAGGGATGAATTATAGTCAGAATTCGTCCTGTCCAGGGACGAATTTCAGTTTAAGGTGGATTGGCCAGCTGCCTCAGTGGCAGTGGCCTTTGGTAACTTTTCTTACCTTCTGTCAAGTTTTGAAGCCATTTGGACTCACTGTATTCACTGTTTCAGGCAAATATTTACATGCATATTTCGTTAGTTTTAGAGAGCAAACGCTTTTCATTTGCAGCAGGTGCTACTGACATCTTGGTTGTTTCTTTGTTCGCAGGAGAAGCAGCGGAGGCGAAGAACTCATCGACATCAGCGGCGGCATCATCTTGGCCCGCCCATTGCAATCGTGGGCACGCGGAAAGAGGAATCATTCGGCGATTGTAATCAAACTCTATTTGCGCTCCTAGCCCCTGAAAAGGGAGGAGACGTCATTGTAAGAGAGATCAAGGGATATTAATGAAAGGGCTGTGTTTTCTCTATTTGCTTGTGTCTCTTCCAATGTGTTTCTTTTCCATTTCATGCAATTTACATTTCTAGGACTTAAGCGTACTTGATTTTGAATGCAATCGCACTTGGTGTTTCCTTTGCCCGGAATCTCGTGCTTTCAGTGGCGATCACGGTGGGACTCTGTTCCCTGGTTTTTAAAATCACAGAAACTGATCAAAGTTTTGTGTTTGTGCTTGACAGGTACATTTTTTTTTTGTTGCAGACTGCTATTCGTCTCTGACAGGGACGAATTCTTTTCTGCAATTCGTCGACCCCGGGACGAATTCAAATTCGTCTCCGGGAGGGACGAATTACGTTACGCAATTCGTCTCCCGGAGGGACGAATTCTGTCTCATGGATTTTCGAGCAGAAATTCAGAAGCAATCGGAGCAAGCCAGAGAAGAGGTAGGGATTTTTATCATCTCTGTTAAATTTTTTGTTTTTGTTTCTGTTTCTTTGACTGTTTTCATTTTATCTTGCATTGCATTAGGAAAAGTCATGTATGCTTGTTTCATTTTTGTTGAATAAAACGAATCCCACACACATCACGAAACAATTTTAAACCAAGGAGCTGGTCGTAAGACCCCAGCCCTTGATCAAGACCATTGGTGGATTTCATCACCACCTTGGCTTGATTTGCATCCATTTCCCGATTGTCAACTTGTTGTTAGGCGTAAATCCTGACGAAGACGGACCGAGCGTAGTCGGGGTGATTCCCATGCGCGCGAGGATAAGTTTTCTATGGTAGGTGCCATTAACGGGACAATCCCCCTTTCGTACCGCCTACGTACCACGTACCTTCTGCTCTCACGTACCTATAGTCTCCCTCTCGTAAGGGCGGGTATATAGAGAGGTTGGTATATCGGCTCTGGTTGGTATATTGAAGGGGCGACCTTTTTGGGAGTTATAAGAGCCTACATAATGCATTTAAACGTTCTACAAAACCTACAAAAACAAAAACAAAACACCAAAATGCACTAAACCAGTCTAGGGCACACCAAGAATCCTTAAAAGAGATAATCACGGTTTTGTGAATGTGTGTGTTTAATTCTATTTAGTGTAGACAAAAAAAAATCATTAAAAACAAAGATAAAAAAATCTACGCATTTTGTCATTTTCTCCAAAAAGCTCCAAGGATTCCCGTAATCGCTTGGTCACTCCAAAATGCCCCAAAGGTGTCCATGAACCCTTTGGTCAACCCAAAAGCACCCCAAATGTGCCCATAAGTGATGCAGGACCATCCAACAAAATATGGGAAATCTTACATTTTTCCCTAAATTTTAGTGCATCTTGTCGGGGCCATAACTTCTCAACCGTAGCTCCGATTGACTTGAAATTTTACAAGGAGTTAGTTGGGATAATTTTAAACAAATACAGTTTTCGGGGCCAAATTCCTATTTGCCCAGAAAAGTCAGTTTTCGGGGCCAAATTCCATCATCTAGTGCCCCGAAATTAGGTTTTAAAATTGGGCACGCAATTCTATGCACTTTTTGAGCTGTTCGGATGTCAATATCTCCTAATGTATTTAGAGCTAGGACTTGAAACTTCATTTTTGTCTTATCTACTATAAGAGGGATGCACACGCCAATTTTGGGCCCCATCTAACTCATTTCAATTTTTAGGGTTTTTAGAGAGACATCGTCATGGTGCTCACCCGTAGCCAAGCCCAATCACGGGCGGAGGCTATGGGGAATGTCCCAGGAGGAACGAGTCACCTCCGTTACAATCCCAAGGATTTGGTCATACCACCTTGGCGACCTAACACACAATGCGGGTCCCCTCCACACCTTAAAGGAAAGGGACTATAGGGGCACCTCTTCGAGGAGCACTCCTATTCAGCATAGCATTCAACACACACCCTTCCATGAGGGGTATAGTCGTAAGAGAGCTCCCTTAGATGCTCGCTATGAGCGGTCATCGCACGATGAAGTGCTAGGTCAACATAGGGTTCGATGGGAGGAACCACATGATTACATTACCCCTCCACCCCCACTAGTTGTCAGGACTACAAAGACAAATCCAGAGCACAAGGCTCTTCGGGCAGGGCGAGATAGCTCCGTCCACCCCCTTTTCACTTATGAAAGAGAGCACGAGGAAGACATCTACCTTCCTCGAGAGCAATATACCGTGCGGGAGCAATACGCCTTCGCACCTGCTATCTATCAGGACCACTCACTGAGGCCAAAGCCCCGAGAGAATCTTGCTACCCCTAACAGAGGGATGTGTCCTATAGAGATCTTGGATCACTACGACCGAGATTTTTATCTAAGAGAGGCGTCTAGGCCTTCTAGACATGAGGCGGTGGGACCAACTATCGTAGAATCTGTCGAATATATCACACATCTCAAGCAACTCACGCAACTTGAGCTCGAACGACTACCGTTAGAGGAACCGTACCATATTAACGAAGAGCACCTTCAATGCCAGAAGGATGAGCTGTTCCAACACACTATGCAAGAAAGGACTCCAACCCCTCACATGCATAAGACAAAGTATTTTGAGTGGCACAACCCATGGGGGAAGACAGGTCATCGCGACCTCATCAAATGCTACCCCCAACACCTCCTAGACGGGAGCGGGAGGCTACTCCCCGATTCTGAAGCACCACAGAGAAGACTCCAACCCCTCACATGCATAAGACAAAATATTTTGAGTGGCACAACCCATGGGGGAAGATAGGTCATCGCGACCTCATCAAAAGCTACCCCCAACACCTCCTAGACAGGAGCGGGAAGCTACTCTCCCGATTCCTGAAGCACCACCCCCGATGCCTCCTAGACATGAATGGGAGGCCGCTCCTATAACCAATGATGGGTGCCTTCCTCAGACATCCACCCAGGCTTATGAGCCACCCTTAGAAATTCATCAAGAAGCCTCTAAGGAATCAGAGCACGAAGAAGAGCGGGATGAACTGCCCTACCAAGGCATGGGGGGTGCCATCTGGCCACCCCTCCATAAGCCCCAAGTTCCTCAACAAGAACCAACCAAAGAGGAGGAGTTCAAATCTCCCGATACATGCAAAGCACTAGAGCACTTAGAGTTGGTAGAGACCAAGATTTTGGAGCTCCCAAGGCCCAACTTACATAAGGCTCCTTTCGAAGAGGATCAACCTTTAACCGTAGGGCTACATGATGATGCGGTCCTCCATGTCTCAGAATCTATAGATTTTGATGAGCTATACACATTGTCCGAAGGTGAGGATGAAACAGACATAGCCCACAGCAATCACATAAGACAACATCGACATCCCATAAAAATCGAAGAAGCATGTCAACAAATAAACATAATACTAGGGCATGAGTGGCGCGTTAACCCACCACGGTGGGACCAAGCATTACATCCACCACTTTGGGCACACAAAGAGCAACTTCCACCAAGAGACATCATAGCAACATCAGTGCCGCGGGCGGACCCTGTCCTCATCTCCGTGCATAGGGCCGATCCATTCATGCCCATACCTCTAGAGCCAGATCCGGAGTGCAAAGACCATCAAGCTGGGGGTACCTCTATCCCCTGAAGAACCATAATCCAAACCAAAAAGCTCCAAGGATTATCGCAATCTCTTGGTCACCCAAAAAACTCCAAGGATTATCGCAATCTCTTGGTCACTCCAAAAAGCTCCAAGGATTATCGCAATCTCTTGGTCACCCAAAAAGCTCCAAGGATTATCGCAATCTCTTGGTCAATCCAAAAAGCTCCAAGGATTATCGCAATCTCTTGGTCACCCAAAAAGCTCCAAGGATTATCGCAATCTCTTGGTCAACCAAAAAGCTCCAAGGATTATCGCAATCTCTTGGTCAATACAAAAAGCTCCAAGGATTATCGCAATCTCTTGGTCAACCCAAAAAGCTCCAAGGATTATCGCAATCGCTTGGTCAAAAAAGCTCAAGAAATTCAAAAAACAAAACAACAAAAATCATCAAAAACAACAAAGATTTGCATCTCAATTCTAGGCATACTCAAATTCATCATAAAATTCATATTCTCGCACCTCATCTTCACCTTCACCAAAAACAATCCATCAAAATTACAAAAATATGTAGTTGCATTAAGCATTGCATCCATACATTGCATATTTGTGGTCATACAGGTCAAAGGCACCATAGGTTGTAATTGCTCTGATAGTCCATCTTGTTCCACACTGTCCCATTTTACAAAAACAACAAAAACACCATGCATAACTTTTACCACACTACAGTCAGTGGTCTAGGAATGTACCAAGAGTTTCAGTGATTCAGTCATCATTTTCCTCTTTAGCCATGTAGTGTATCAAGTCGAACAGATTTTACGAAGGTAGAGTCATACTTGAAATACACCTTGTTACGTAACATCCCAACACAAATCAAAACACTAAAATTCCCAAATTGTGTGAACGAAAGACGAAAACTGCAAAATAATCTAGGTCACCACAAGCGAAACGGTTATCTTGCTCATCCCCCTGTGCGAATGACCCCTAGAATGTTGAGAGTTGGCAAAAGGACAAGCATCCTCCCTACCCAATTCCCTAAGAATCCCTAAAGTTCTCAATAGTTGCAAAACACAAAAATTTGCAAAATGTCAAAACTCTAAATTTGACAAACTACAGTGCAAACATCAAAAGGCACAAACAACGGTGATTTTCATCACTCCATATCCCCAATCCCTTGCTCGAAAGAAAAACAAATCAAAATAAACGGTGATCTCATCACTACAATGAGCAAGTATCCCAATACAATTGAAGAAAAGAAGGGAGTTGACCTTGAATCCCTGGAACTCTCGGCATTCTATAGGTCATAAGGCAAGCTTTAGTACCAATTTGGTTGATAGCCTATCGGTAACAGAAGTAAACCTCCCGCATGACGATATATCTGTCACATTAACTTGCGTACGAGATCAATGTTTGCATGTGGATGAGCTAGCTTATGGCATCCTGGATTACACCGCAGATTAATCTTAGTACATACAACAAAGGAATTCGTGGAGCTAATTAGGTGATCCTCGGTACGAGGTTCGGTTGAAAGCCCATCCGCATTGGCGGTATCCAAACAAATACCACTAAATGAACTCAATTGCACACACAGGGATGTGAAATAACTTGGTCAAAAACAAGTCCGATTCATACCTTGTCCAAAAGTCTTGTAATATAAAGTACAGTCTTGGCTAGTGAGTTAAAACCGTATGAGTCTCAGAAAACCTTAGCTACATTTCTAAACCAACTGCGCTACTTTTCATCCTTGCAAATACCATCAAAAAAATACAAAAAAAGAAAAACCAAATGTATACATACAGAGCCATGCATCACAGCAATCGCCTAAAAACAAAATAACAGAGTTCTAAACAGTCCTTGGTGCCATAGCCAAACATCACAAACCCCATTCATCCATTTCATATCTGCATATCACATATAAATCAAAACCATTTGCATTCATCATAGCATATGCATCCATCAAAATAAATCAACATGCATACATCCATATTCATCAACCATCATGCACAAGATCAAAGAAAATCAAAACAACAAAAACAACAAATAAATGCAACACAAAAACAAAAAGCAATAAACATTGCCAGACACAAGTGCTCTTGCACTTAACCTCTTGGCATAGAAAAACTGATGTCAGGGTCTACATTGTCACTATCCTACTCCCTAAGAAGGCTACCATAGCCGGACCGCTCCACGGGAAGACGGATTTTTGACAATTTCATCCCCAAATGACGTCACAAAAGGGTCAAAGCCCACTCAAAAACAACAAGAAAATCAAAACAAACAAAAAGCAATAAACATTGCCAGACACAAGTGCTCTTGCACTTAACCTCTTGGCATAGCAAAATTGATGTCGGGGTTTACATTGTCACTATCCTACTCCCTAAGAAGGCTACCATAGCCGGACCGCTCCAGGAGACGGATTTTGAAATTTAATCCCCAAATGGTGTCACAAAAAAAAAAAAAAAAAAACAACAAAAACAACAAAAAACAAAGCAATAAACATTGCCGGACACAAGTGCTCTTGCACTTAACCTCTTGGCAAAGAAAATCGATGTCGAGGTCCAAATTATCGCTCTCCTACTTCCCCAAGAAGGCTACAATAGCCGGACCGCTCCACGGGAAGTTAGATTTTTGATGATTTCACCTCATTACGGCATCACCAAAAGGGTTAACACCCACCAAAAATAGGTCCAAATGTTGGAAAAATTGCACACGCTTAACGGTAAACCCTCTAAAGGCACCCCTTGCACAAGTCATCTTGGGTCAAGCGACTCGTCGCTTCTCTCACGAAGGTCATTCCCTCATCGATTCGTCGCTTGAGGGGGTAGTCACACTTAGTCACCAACCAACAATCACACACCCAATTAAGGAAAACGACATGCATTCAAAGAATCATTGACAAAGACAATCACGCTCCTGGCTAGGGCGATAAACAAGCAACAATCAAATCAATCAAACACTTGGCATTTCGTGAATCATGAACACAAGGTTCCCCCGAGGATAAAAAGCCCTTCACTTGTTCATGGTGATCAATGTCTAAGTTCAAGTCACACCTCACCAAAACAGGTTAATACTTGAAATCAAATTCCTTAGCTCGTCGGAAGCAAGGATTCAAGAATGCATGCCCTTTCCATACTTGGGGCATCAAAAGTTGGTTAGGTTACCAAGAAACCCTAATCATTAGTGCTTTGGTTATCTATTTTTGCTCAGCACTGCGTCACCCGCAGCGCTTCCCAAAAAGGGGCATCTGTAGACACCAAAACAGCACCAATCCGATTATGTGATTGCAAACACTGATCGCTTTGACAAACACAGCCCCCGGGCAGCCCTCAGAGGTTAAACGGTGGTCTTAACCACTTTCATAGCAATTTTGTAAGGTCAAGAAGCAATTTGGCACACTTGGACACTTTGCCCAGTATTCGTCTCACCCTGGGATGAATTCAAAATAGAATCCGTCCCACCCCGGGGACGAATTCTGAATCCGTCCCTGGGTGGGACGAATTCTAAGCTTAACGGGCAAAAAGGCAAATGGTGCCAAGTGGCAGCACAGAACAGTCAATTAAGGACTCTTGCCTTGCACGCGTGTGTAGGTGGACGGAGGGGCCGTTAGAGAGGCTCGTCACAAAAGGCATTTATCAAAGCTCAAGTCAATGGAGGACTCCCCTCCCTCATGGGAAGACAAGACTGCCACATGGCGCCTATGGCCAACACATGGCATTTGTGCTTCCCTCCCAAAAGAGACCCCTTGGGTCTATAAAAGGTGGGACTTTTCTCACCCAAAATATACGGAGGTTGAAGGAGTTTTCAAGCAACGAAGTGCTGCCGAGTTGAAGACCCACTTGCATCCCTTTTGGTTCACCTTCCCACATCCACCAATCTCTTTTGCAAGGGAGGTTGTTGGGTGGCCTTTGGAAGCTCGAACCTTACCCAAATCCAACGCATGGACAACTGAACCTACCAATTCGCTGACCCACCAATCCTAAGAGGTTTTGGGCCCATCCCTGGTGGATTGGCTCCAAAATCGAGGGCCAACGGTGGGAGGCCCACTTGGGCACCCCGCACCTCCCAAGTCCTATTTTTAGTTTTTGAGCATTTTAGATTATTTTTCAGATTGCATTTTGTGTTATTAGGTTTGATTAATCCATAGCTGCAATTTTGTAACTTTTGGTCAGATTCTAGGATGTTTTGTATTGCTTTGTCGTTTCGCTAACTTGCAGGTGTCAAGGTCAAATTCCCGAGGGTGGAGGCCAAATTGGGAAAATCCGACCATCTGGGTCGTCCCAAAATGGCCCCAATTACATAACCCCCTTGTTTGCAGGCGTTTTGCGAGGTCTCGGGATCCGACATTGGAGCAGCAACGAGGTCGGTTTCTTCAACACGAAGAATTCGTCCCACCCGGGGACGAGTGACGATCGAAATTCGTCCTGCCCAGGGACGAATTCCGGTTGAAGGTGGATTGGCCAGCTGCCTCAGTGGCAGTGGCCTTACGGTAACTTTTCTTACCTTCTGTCAAGTTTTGAAGCAATTTGGACTCACTTTATTCACTGTTTCAGGCAAATATTTACATGCATATTTCGTTAGTTTTAGAGAGCAAACGCTTTTCATTTGCAGCAGGTGCTACTGACGTCTTGGTCATTTATTTGTTCGCGGGAGAAGCGAGCGAGAGGTGAAGAACTCATCGACATCGGCGGCGGCATCATCTTGGCCCGCCCATTGCAATCGTGGGCACGCGGAAAGAGGAATCATTCGGTGATTGTAATCAAACTCTATTTGCGCTCCTAGCCCCTGAAAAGGGAGGAGACGTCATTGTAAGAGAGATCAAGGGATATTAATGAAAGGGCTGTGTTTTCTCTATTTGCTTGTGTCTCTTCCAATGTGTTTCTTTTCCATTTCATGCAATTTACATTTCTAGGACTTAAGCGTACTTGATTTTGAATGCAATCGCACTTGGTGTTTCCTTTGCCCGGAATCTCGTGCTTTCACCATATAATGTGCATTGTGCTTGCTTGGTAACACATGTTTCAATAATCTTAAATTGACTTCGTCATTGGCGGGGGCGAGTGACTTGAGTGGTGGACATGGCTTTCAAAGCGACGAAGTCAGTCGCCCTGTTGTTTTTTGTCATGATTTTGTTCCTGTCAAAAGCGAGAGCGAAAACGAGGCATTACAATTTTAACGTATGTTTACATCCGTGTGTGTCTATGATTGGATTCTCTATTGCTAGCTCGCACTTATTGTCAGTAGTAATTGTGATAAAAGACTGATTGTTTCAATTGGCTATGTCAAATAAATCTCCGTGTCGCAGATAAGACTAAAGAATGTTACTCGCTTATGTCATACCAAGCCCATCGTTACGGTGAACGGCAAGTATCCAGGACCGACTTTATATGCACGAGAGGGGGACAGAGTGCTCGTGAATGTCACAAATCACGTGAAATACAACGTTAGCATACACTGGTAATGCCTCACTATATCTAAGAAAATATTGTCTGACTTAGATTTTATTCAATTTGTTTTTGCGTTGTAAATGGTCCAAGACTTACTATGGAGAGTTTATGTATGTGCAGGCACGGGATTAGGCAGTTCAGAACAGGTTGGGCTGATGGACCAGCATACATTACCCAGTGCCCTATTCAAACAGGCCAAAGTTTTGTCTACAACTTTACAATCAGAGGGCAACGAGGCACACTCTTCTATCATGCCCATATCCTTTGGCTACGTGCAACACTCTATGGCCCCATTGTTATCTTACCCAAGAAACATGTGCCATATCCCTTCCCAAAGCCTCACAAAGAGGTCACTCTCATCTTAGGTGGGTTTTAGGTGCCCACATATAACGCATTAGATATTTGCATTCTCCATGATTGTGTTGAACAACTGAAAATGTCATTCTAACGTCGCCTACATATACGCTACAGGTGAATGGTGGAATGCAGACACCGAGGCGGTGATTAATCAAGCTCTCAAAACAGGAGGAGCGCCAAACACTTCGGACGCTCACACCATTAATGGCAAGCCGGGGCCACTCTTCAATTGCTCCACTAAAGGCGAGTACAATTCTCATACACTTACCCATATTATGTTGATCATGGACGGACGGCGTTTACTTTTCCGAGAGTTCTTAGGTTGCCTGTTCCTTTATCTGAAAGTGCAGATACTTACGCGCTTGAGGTTAATCCTGACAAAACCTACCTTGTTCGAATAATCAACGCTGCACTCAATGATGAGGTCTTCTTCAGCATTGCGGACCATCACATGACGGTGGTGGAAGTCGATGCCTTATACACCAAGCCTTTCGAGACCAAGGCAGTAGTAATTGCTCCGGGACAGACAACCAATGTTTTGCTCCATGCAAACAAGAAGAGTGGAAGGTATTTCATGACTGTCCGAGCATTCATGGACGCACCTGTAACCGTTGATAACATGACTACCTCCGCTATATTGCAATACACTGGAAGCTCCAATACTTCCAACCCTGTAATGCCTGTAATTCCCGAGCTAAACGATACGGCCTTCTATAACAATTTTACCAGTGCCCTTAAAAGCCTGAATTCTGCGCAGTATCCAGCAAAAGTTCCGCAGACAGTAGATCGCCATCTCATGTTCACGGTGGGGCTTGCTCTCGACTCGTGCTCCACCTGCGTAAACGGCACCCGGGCGTCTGCATCGGTCAACAACGTGAGCTTCGTCATGCCAACAGTTGCCCTTCTTCAAGCTCACTATTTCAATATCAGCGGCGTTTTCACAACAGACTTCCCCGATAATCCTCCCACGCCCTTCAATTACACTGGCACCCCTCCAAAGAACCTGATGACATCCAAGGGAACCAGGCTCACGCGCCTTCCCTTCAATTCCTCGGTGCATTTGGTACTTCAGGACACCAGCGTGCATTTTGAATTCGAATTCGATACTGATTTCATTTGATGAACACTGTATGAACATGAACATGAACAGGGGTGTGGTTCATGCATTGCCATCTGGAAGTGCACACGACGTGGGGACTGAAGATGGCGTTCCTGGTGGAGAATGGAAAGGGGCCCAACCAGTCCATTTTGCCTCCCCCGAAAGACCTGCCCAGGTGCTAGGTCAATCCAAGTGCAAAACACTGATAATTTCTTTACTATTATCAAAGAGAAGTGCCCTTAAGGCAGCGGTTTACCATTGTCAATGGAAAGTGCCGTTATGGCAGCGGTGATATCTTGTGACCTTGCCAAACAAAGAATTTCAACCGAGGACTAGCAGAAATTAAAATGTTGTTTTTAAAAAAGAATCGTTCAAATTGAAATATTTTTAAATTTTTGTTAATATTATTTCCGATAAGGTATAGGTAATTGACTTACGTGATCACTAAATTTGTTTTTGGAGAGAATAATTTGATAAACATATTTATAATTTACACTGTTTTTAACTTTTGTATATACTGTAAGATAAAATTAGACGGGCTATGCTTTCTCTATATAGGATTTTTAAATAATAAAATGTAGATTTGCGTGCCTTTAAATTTAGTTTAATATGCGATGATAAAATAATACTATTATATTTTCGATTATATATTTTTATCATTATTTTTTAAATAAGATTATTAAAGTGAGAATCTTTTCCGTTTTAGTTAAACTAAAGAGGCCTCTTTACAACAATAAAAGAATATATGCTTTCACTTGTAAAATATTTTGAAAATATATATTTATTTTATCTATGTGCTTTTGATTTATAAATAAGAACATCACTTATATTATGGACCCACATTCAATCTCAACATATATTAAAAAAAAATTATTAAAAATTATATATATATATATATATATATATATATATATATATATATATATATATATATATATATATATTCTTTTTAATAATGGTTTTCTTTAATTTTTAAGTTATAAACTTTTCACTTTTGACGATGGTAACCAAAAATTTTGACTATGGATAAAGTTTTGTTATATAATTTTTTAAATAAAGTTTTTAATTTAAAAATATAAAAAAAACATAAAAAATATATATATATATATATAATTCTTTAATTTATAAACTTTTCATTTTTGATAGGTAAAAATTCTTTTTGATTTTGGATAAAGTTTTGTTATATTATTTTGGTAAATGGATTTTAAGTTTGTAAATTGACTAAACTTTATTAGTTTAAATTTTATATTTTAATAGTTTTTAAAATGAAAAACAAAAATTAGGTTATATGTTAGTAGTTCTTTTTGTCAATATCTTATAAAATTAATATTTTTATAGCATTATGTTATATTCTTATTAACATTATATTTACAATATAATATGATGTTAGTAATATTTTTTTTAGATTTTTTTTTTATTTTTTATTTTTTAATTAAGCGAAAAACCCCTTGCGGGGTCGCCTTGATCTGAGAGACCACGAACAGGGGGTTATACACCATCAAAGTCATCGGGGAGTCGCATCCGACCCTGACTGCAGCAACATTATCACTTGGATTTTGGATACCCAATTCAGATTTTTGGTAGGATGGAGATTTGAACTGGGACCTCCCTTGGAGGATTGCCCTCTCCTCTCGTCTCCTCTCCAACTCCTTCAGTGATATTATTAATTAAAATGCAAGAGATTATTTTAAATGGTTTCATTCTTATGTTAAATATTTAAAAATATTAAAAAATAGGTTTATTAAGATAGAATAGAAATCATAGGTTATCATAATGGTTTCATTCTTATGTTAAATATTTAAAAATATTAAAAAATAGGTTTATTAAGATAGAATAGAAATCATAGGTTATCATAATAAAGTTGTGTAGATAGAAGCAATGAATACACATAAAATTAGGAATAAAAAGTAACTGACATGATTACAAACAATAATTTCTCTCACCAACTATTTTTCTACTATTATGAATATAATATTTTTCTTCAAATAATTGATTGTAGGTGCTTCCTCCTTTTGTAATAATCTCAAAGAAAAAAATTGTGACTAATAAAAAAAATTAGTATTCTTCTTAACAATCCTATAAAATGGATTTACTAAGAATACTAAGAATTTGAATAGTTTCTTAATAGAAAAACCTAAGTCATCCTCATAAGAATAAAACTCTACGGTTTCTATATAAATTAAATCATTAAATATATTATTCCTCTAGACTATTTAATATTTTAAATATTATAATTCAAATGATGTAGTATTTTCATTGTGTATATGCAATTTGTGTTTCCAACTCATTCGACTTTATTTTTTCCAATGTATATGTTTTAAGGAAGAAACTTGAATATTTTTTATATTCTATTTTGGATTACAATTGGATAGGCCATGGTTTAAAAAGAAAGACAAATATTATTATAATATTTTTTGATATTATAATAATTGGGTTCAAGAAAAAATTTAAAAAGAGATATCTTAGACAAGGTTTATTGAGCTATTATAAAAGAGATACAAAGATTTCTTTTTAAATTATTTAAAATAAAATGTTTTAACAAAAGTTCAAATTTTTAATTTAAAATAATTTATGGCACCAAAGTTCCAAATTGCATTTGAGTTCGAAAGTAAGAGAGGGCTGACATTTTTTAAACCAAAGAAAAGAGTAATTAAAGCAAATGATTTTTCATTTCCAAAGGTTAATCATATTCGAATGCCTAAGTAAAAATGAGGTAGGGACCAAGCATAATTCAAGCAAATTATTCGAGGAGGATTTTGTTAAAAATCATGGAGAGTGTGAGCATAGACTGTAGTTGAGGCTTGGTTAAGGTGCTTGTGAAGGGTTGGTCTCAAGTTCGATGTAGGTTGTATTGCAAAGGAGGAAAGGGCTTTTCATTTAAAAAAAAAAATCATGAAAAGCAAATGTTGTATAGGATAGAGTATCCTTTGGTTTTTATGTGGACGTGTAGCCCAGGCGGTAGCCTAGCCTTAGGCTAGGGCATTGTGGTGGCTAATATTGTAAGTTTGAGCTTGGCTAGTTTAATATGCAATGATAAAATAATACTATTATATTTTCGATTATATATTTTTATCATTACTTTTTAAATAAGATTATTAAAGTGAGAATCTTTTCCGTTTTAGTTAAACTAAAGAGGCCTCTTTACAACAATAAAAGAATATATGCTTTCACTTGTAAAATATTTTGTAAATATATATTTATTTTATCTATGTGCTTTTGATTTATAAATAAGAACATCACTTATATTATGGACCCACATTCAATCTCAACATATATTAAAAAAAATGATTAATATATATATATATATATATATATATATATATATATATATATATTCTTTTTAATAATGGTTTTCTTTAATTTTTAAGTTATAAACTTTTCACTTTTGACGATGGTAACCAAAAATTTTGACTATGGATAAAGTTTTGTTATATAATTTTTTAAATAAAGTTTTTAATTTAAAAATATAAAAAAAACATAAAAAATATATATATAATTCTTTAATTTATAAACTTTTCATTTTTGATAGGTAAAAATTCTTTTTGATTTTGGATAAAGTTTTGTTATATTATTTTGGTAAATGGATTTTAAGTTTGTAAATTGACTAAACTTTATTAGTTTAAATTATTTATTTTAATAGTTTTTAAAATGAAAAATCAAAATTAGATTATATGTTAGTAGTTCTTTTTGTCAATATATTATATAATTAATATTTTTATAGCATTATGTCATAAGATTATATTTACAGTATAACATGATGTTATTTATTTATTTTTTATTTTTTTTAAATAAACATATTACACAGTAATATTATTTATTAAAATGCAAGATATTATTTTAAATTGTTTCATTCTTATGTTAAATATTTAAAAAATGTTTTATTAAGATATAATAGAAATCATAGGTTATCATAACAAAGCTATTTAGATAGAAGCAATGAATACACATAAAATTAGGAAGAAATGTAACTGACATGATTACAAACAATAATTTTTCTCACCAGCTATTTTTTTATTATTACAAATATAATATTTTCTGTCAAATAATCAATTGCAGGTGCTTCCTCCTTTTGTAATAATCTCAAAGAAAAAACTGTAACTAATAAAAAATATTATTATTCTTCTTAACAATCCTATAAAATGGATTTACTAAGAATACTAAGAATTTGGTTAGTTTCTTAATAGAAAAAACTAAGCCATCCTCATAATAATAAAACTCTACTGCCTCTATGTAAAGTAAATCATTAAATGTATTATTCCTCTACACTATTCAAAATTTTAAATATTATAATTCAAATGATGTAGTAATTCAAATGATGTAGTATTTTCATTGTGTATAAGCAATTTGTGTTTCCAACTCATTCGACCTTATTTTTTCCAATCTATATGTTTTAAGGAAGAAACTTGAATATTTGTTATATTTTATTTTGGATTACAATTGGATGGGCCATGGTTTAAAAAGAAAGACAAATATTATTATAATATTTTTTAATATTATAATAATTAGGTTGAAGAAAACATTAAAAAATAGATATCCTGGACAAGGTTTATTGAGCTATTATAAAAGGGTTGCAAAGGTTTCTTTTTAAATTATTTAAAATAAAATGTTTTAAAAAAAGTTAAAATCTTAATTTAAAATAATTTATAGCGTCAGAGTTCCTAATTGGATTCAAGTTCGAAAGTAAGAGAGGGCTGACATTTTTTAAACCAAAGAAAAGAGTATTTAAAGGAAAAGATTTTTCATTTCCAAAGGTTAATCATATTCGAATGCCTAAGTGAAAATATATTTTTTGTGCATCGTTCATGAGGGGCAGAGACCAAGCATAATTCAAGAAAATTATTCGAAGAAGATTTCGTTAAAAATCATGGAGAGTGCGAAGATAATTCAAAAGAGTTGGCTAGCACAGACGGTAGTTGAGGCTTGGTTAAGGTGCTTGTGAAGGGTTGGTCTTAGTTTCAAATCCGATGTAGGTTGTATTGCGAAGGAGGAAAGGACTTTTCATTTTCAAAAAAAATTGTGAGAAGCAAATGTTGTACAGGATAGAGTATCCTTTGGTTTTCATGTGGACGTCTAGCCCAGGCGATAGCCTAGCCTTAGGCTAGGGCATTATGGTGGCTAAGATTATAAGTTCGGGCTAAAGCATTCTGGTGGCTAAGATTGTAAGTTCGAGCTTGGACGCTAGTCATTAAGACTTGTGCAAACATTTTTATAACGTGGGCCAAATATTAAGGTATACAATTTTTTTTGAGGCTAGGTAATATTAAAAGGGCCATCTGTGGAATTTTTTGAGGAGTCATAAGGTGTTTTAATTAAATATTTTATTTTGGGTTTTTAGGAATTAAATCAAGTATTAGAGATTATAAGATGTAAACAAAGGGATTTTATTTTTTATGTGTGTTGAATATTATTTTGAAAGAGAAGGATATTATAATGTGTAAACAAGGAACTTTATTTTTTTATGTGTTGAATATTATCTTGAAAGAGAAGGAAATTATAAGGTGTAAACAAGGAACTTTATTTTTTATATATATTTTGAAAGTGGAGTGATAAGGTGTATTTATGACTTGACAATTTATTGTATTTCTTGTATGGTGAAATATTTTTTGAGGTAAATATTCTTATAGATATTTTGATATAGACTGTTGCTATCTAACCTAGAGTTGGAAAAAGGATTTGGTTATGAGTAAAACAGGTTTTGAAGACATATCTCCATCAAAGTAAAGAGGTATGGGCACATCATTTTTCATTTGAAATGTTGGAATAAATGTTGTAAAATATAAGGTGGAGTGAAAAGGAGTATTTGATAAAGATTGTTGGAAATATTTAAGTGAATTCTTACATACTTCATTGGTGAATGTTTAGAGAACATTTGAGGTAGAGATTGAGGATTATTTGAGTTAGGGTTTTAAACCTACATTGTGCACTTTATTTGAAGAAGTTTAAAAATACTCTTTTAGGGTTAGTGAGTAAGTTGTGTTTCATTGGCTGAATGATTGAATGAAATTATTGAGTATTGGTTTTGAGTGATATTGAAAGTGAATGCACAAACATTAGAAATTAGATATGTGAAAGCAATAAATTTAATGATTGGGTAGAACATATTGAGTTTTTGATAGAGTACATCATTCTCTATATGTTCCAAAGGTTAAACAAATTTTGAATAGAATATGTCTAAACTACTTCAAGTTAAAGAAATTACTTTGAATATTAGATAAATCAATTGGTAACATTGTGTGCAAATATTTGATATTGATTGAGCATATTTTTTGAGTTGTTTTGAGTATGTATTAACATAGAATTTGAGCAAGTCTTGGTGAAGACCTAAAGGTAGATTTGAGGCAAGTATTGGTGAAGACTTGAGAGCATATTGAGCAAGTTCTTGAGAGGAATTGAAGGTAGATTTGAGATAAGTCTTGGTGAATACTTAAGAGCAGATTGAGCAAGTTATTGAGAGGACTTGAAGGTAGATTTAAGGCAAGCATTTGTGAATATTTGAGAGCAGATTTGATTTATTGATTTGTTCAAGATTTGTGTTAAGGCTTGGGGAAAATCTAAGAAAATTTTATTTGTGATTGGATCAAGATTTATGTTAAGGCTTGAGGATAGATTTGATGATAGATTTTGGTATAAATTTATGAGCAGATTTATGCTAGACTTGAGATAGAGTTAGAGAAAATTTGTACTACACTTGGTACAGAGTTTGGTATAGAGCGATGGCTGATTGGGCTGCACGGGACAGAGCATGAGTTCTTCTCATTTAGCCAGGTTACATGATAGTTTGGGGTGATCCAGGGATTGCCTAGTGAGCCCGTGGTCTATCGGTGCTGGGGGATGAGAGGACTCTAGATCGATCGATCATCATGCCACTAGGCAAGGATTCGAATGTGGTGATCGATGTCCCAAACATGGATGACATCGGGACTACCGTTGAGTATGACTCATGGTGGGTACTACGGTGGTGGTGGGGAGAGGGGCCATTGGGATGTGCGAAGGTAGCAGCGGTGGGCGAGGAGGGTTCTGAGGTACCAAGGGATGATTGGGGATCTCCTTTGGAGGATGCAAATATGGTAGAGGTGGAGGGTGAGGATGTGTATTTGGGAGCTCCGGATCAGTCAAAGATGCAGGACATGGCAAAGTAGTGGGAGCCAAGGTAGGCTACTATTTTGAATAGTCCCATGCCTTAGGTGGATGCTAAGGAGATGGAGCATGGGGTACACGCTAAGAATGCACGTTTGGAGGAGCTACTATGAAGGTGAGACTAGGAGCTAGGGGATGCACTGTGGGAGAGGGATCTCCTGTGGGCTCAGTAGTAGAGTGGGATAGGGTTTTGGTGTAGCACGATGATGCATTAGCTTACTATCGTCGACGAGATGCAGAGTGGTTCTGGCATCGAATGGAGATGGAGGGGCAGATTATCTGCCTTTGTGGACGGCTACCTGAGCCATCGAGAGGTGGATATTTACATTGGATGAGGGACAGTGGTATTGAGCAGTCAGCATCATCTCATCGTAGGCGATTGGATGAGGGAGGGGGGAGCAGGCGTGATGTGGGGGCTAGTAGTAGCCATCCTGAGGGGTCCCATAGGACCCACACCACGGGGGGTAGTTCCCATCGCACCGATCCTGCATGATCATGGTGGCCGACGCCTTAGGCTGGGTGGTTTTTGGATTGATTGCGGGGTCAGAGGACCAGTTTTGTAGCTGCAGGCATTTTTTTTTGACGATATATATATATACTGACTTTATTTTGTTTATGCACATGTGATGATTTGATCTTGAGCATGATGGTTGATGAATATGGATGTATGCATGTTAATTTATTTTGATGGATGCATATGTTATGATGAATGCAAATGTTTTTTATTTATATGTGATATGCAAAAATGAAGTGGATGAATGGAATTTGTGATGTTTGATTAGGGCACCATAGACTGGTTAGGACTTTGTTATTTTTTTTTAGGCGATTGTTGTGGTAACTGACTTTGTATGTATACATGTGGTTTTTTTTTTGGTATTTTTTGATGGTTTTGTAAGGATGAAAAGTAGCGTAGTTTGGTTTAGAAATGTAGCTAAGGTTTTCTGAGACTCAGACGATTTTAACTCACTAGCCACGACTATACTTTATCTTACAAGACTTTTGAACAAGGTATGAATCGGACTTGTTTTTGACCAAGTTATTTCACATCCTTGTGTGTGTAATTGAGTTCATTTATGTGGTACTTGTCAGGATACCGCCAGTGCCAGATGGGCTTTCAACCGAACCTATACTGAGGATCACCTAATTAGCTCCAGTAACTCCTTTATTATATTTAGTTAGATTAATCTGTGGTGCTATCTAAGATACCATAAGCTAGCTCATCCACATGCAAACATTGATTTGCACACAAGTTAATATGACAAATGTATCGTCATGTGGGAGGTTTACCACCAGTGATCGATAGGCTATCAACCAAATCAGTACTGAGGCTTGCCTCATGACCTGTCGAAATCCTTAGAGTTCCAAGGATTCAAGTTTGACTTCCTTCTTTTCTTCAATTGTATTGGGATACTTGCTCCTTTGTAGTGATAAAATCAATCTTTATTTTTGTTTTATTTGTTTTTATTTTTGAGCAAGGGATTTGGATATGGAGTGACGAGGATCACTATTGTTTGTGCCTTTTGATGTGTGCACTATGGGATGTCAAATTTTGAAGTTTTGAATTTTGCAAATTTTTTATGTTTTGAAACTATTGAGAACTTTGGGATTCTTGGGGAATTGGGTAGGGAGGATGCTTGTCCTTTTGCCAACTCTCAGCATTATTTGGGTCATTCGCACAGGAGGATGAGCAAGATAATCATTTCGCTTATGGTGACCTGGATTAGTATGCAGGTTTCATCTTTCGTTCACACAACTCAGGAATTTTTATGTGTTTTAATTTTAATAGTTTTTAAAATGAAAAATCAAAATTAGATTATATGTTAGTAGTTATTTTTGTCAATATATTATATAATTAATATTTTTATAGCATTATGTCATATTCTTATTAAGATTATATTTACAGTATAACATGATGTTATTTTTTTTTTTTTTTAATTTTTTTAAATAAACATATTACACAGTAATATTATTTATTAAAATGCAAGATATTATTTTAAATTGTTTCATTCTTATGTTAAATATTTAAAAAATGTTTTATTAAGATATAATAGAAATCATAGGTTATCATAACAAAGCTATTTAGATAGAAGCAATGAATACACATAAAATTAGGAAGAAATGTGACTGACATGATTACAAACAATAATTTTTCTCACCAGCTATTTTTTTATTATTACAAATATAATATTTTCTGTCAAATAATCAATTGCAGGTGCTTCCTCCTTTTGTAATAATCTCAAAGAAAAAACTGTAACTAATAAAAAATATTATTATTCTTCTTAACAATCCTATAAAATGGATTTACTAAGAATACTAAGAATTTGGTTAGTTTCTTAATAGAAAAACCTAAGTCATCCTCATAATAATAAAACTCTACGGCCTCTATGTAAAGTAAATCATTAAATGTATTATTCCTCTACACTATTCAAAATTTTAAATATTATAATTCAAATGATGTAGTAATTCAAATGATGTAGTATTTTCATTGTGTATAAGCAATTTGTGTTTCCAACTCATTCGACCTTATTTTTTCCAATCTATATGTTTTAAGGAAGAAACTTGAATATTTGTTATATTTTATTTTGGATTACAATTGGATGGGCCATGGTTTAAAAAGAAAGACAAATATTATTATAATATTTTTTAATATTATAATAATTAGGTTGAAGAAAACATTAAAAAATAGATATCCTGGACAAGGTTTATTGAGCTATTATAAAAGGGTTGCAAAGGTTTCTTTTTAAATTATTTAAAATAAAATGTTTTAACAAAAGTTAAAATCTTAATTTAAAATAATTTATAGCGTCAGAGTTCCTAATTGGATTCAAGTTCGAAAGTAAGAGAGGGCTGACATTTTTTAAACCAAAGAAAAGAGTATTTAAAGGAAATGATTTTTCATTTCCAAAGGTTAATCATATTCGAATGCCTAAGTGAAAATATATTTTTTGTGCATCGTTCATGAGGGGCAGAGACCAAGCATAATTCAAAAAAATTATTCTAAGAGGATTTCGTTAAAAATCATGGAGAGTGCGAAGATAATTCAAAAGAGTTGGCTAGCACAGACGGTAGTTGAGGCTTGGTTAAGGTGCTTGTGAAGGGTTGGTCTTAGTTTCAAATCCGATGTAGGTTGTATTGCGAAGGAGGAAAGGACTTTTCATTTTCAAAAAAAATTGTGAGAAGCAAACGTTGTACAGGATAGAGTATCCTTTGGTTTTCATGTGGAAGTCTAGCCCAGGCGATAGCCTAGCCTTAGGCTAGGGCATTGTGGTGGCTAAGATTATAAGTTCGGGCTAAAGCATTCTGGTGGCTAAGATTGTAAGTTCGAGCTTGGATGCTAGTCATTAAGACTTGTGCAAACATTTTTATAACGTGGGCCAAATATTAAGGTATACAATTTTTTTTGAGGCTAGGTAATATTAAAAGGGCTATCTGTGGAATTTTTTGAGGAGTCATAAGGTGTTTTAATTAAATATTTTATTTTGGGTTTTTAGGAATTAAATAAAGTATTAGAGATTATAAGATGTAAACAAAGGGATTTTATTTTTTATTTCTGTTGAATATTATTTTGAAAGAGAAGGATATTATAATGTGTAAACAAGGAACTTTATTTTTTTATGTGTTGAATATTATCTTGAAAGAGAAGGAAATTATAAGGTGTAAACAAGGAACTTTATTTTTGATATATATTTTGAAAGTGGAGTGATAAGGTGTATTTATGACTTGACAATTTATTGTATTTCTTGTATGGTGAAATATTTTTTGAGGTAAATATTCTTATAGATATTTTGATATAGACTGTTGCTATCTAACCTAGAGTTGGAAAAAGGATTTGGTTATGAGTAAAACAGGTTTTGAAGACATATCTCCATCAAAGTAAAGAGGTATGGGCACATCATTTTTCATTTGAAATGTTGGAATAAATGTTGTAAAATATAAGGTGGAGTGAAAAGGAGTATTTGATAAAGATTGTTGGAAATATTTAAGTGAATTCTTACATACTTCATTGGTGAATGTTTAGAGAACATTTGAGGTAGAGATTGAGGATTATTTGAGTTAGGGTTTTAAACCTACATTGTGCACTTTATTTGAAGAAGTTTAAAAATACTCTTTTAGGGTTAGTGAGTAAGTTGTGTTTCATTGGCTGAATGATTGAATGAAATTATTGAGTATTGGTTTTGAGTGATATTGAAAGTGAATGCACAAACATTAGAAATTAGATATGTGAAAGCAATAAATTTAATGATTGGGTAGAACATATTGAGTTTTTGATAGAGTACATCATTCTCTATATGTTCCAAAGGTTAAACAAATTTTGAATAGAATATGTCTAAACTACTTCAAGTTAAAGAAATTACTTTGAATATTAGATAAATCAATTGGTAACATTGTGTGCAAATATTTGATATTGATTGAGCATATTTTGTGAGTTGTTTTGAGTATGTATTAACATAGAATTTGAGCAAGTCTTGGTGAAGACCTAAAGGTAGATTTGAGGCAAGTATTGGTGAAGACTTGAGAGCATATTGAGCAAGTTCTTGAGAGGAATTGAAGGTAGATTTGAGATAAGTCTTGGTGAATACTTAAGAGCAGATTGAGCAAGTTATTGAGAGGACTTGAAGGTAGATTTAAGGCAAGCATTTGTGAATATTTGAGAGCAGATTTGATTGATTGATTTGTTCAAGATTTGTGTTAAGGCTTGGGGAAAATCTAAGAAAATTTTATTTGTGATTGGATCAAGATTTATGTTAAGGCTTGAGGATAGATTTGATGATAGATTTTGGTATAAATTTATGAGCAGATTTATGCTAGACTTGAGATAGAGTTAGATAAAATTTGTACTACACTTGGTACAGAGTTTGGTATAGAGCGATGGCTGATTGGGCTGCACGGGACAGAGCATGAGTTCTTCTCATTTAGCCAGGTTACATGATAGTTTGGGGTGAGCCAGGGATTGCCTAGTGAGCCCGTGGTCTATCTGTGCTAGGGGATGAGAGGACTCTAGACCGACCGATCATCGTGCCACTAGGCGAGGATTCGAATGTGGTGATCGATGTCCCAAACATGGATGACATCGGGACTACCATTGAGTATGACTCATGGTGGGTACTGCGGTGGTGGTGGGGAGAGGGGCCATTGGGATGTGCGAAGGTAGCAGTGGTGGGTGAGGAGGGTTCTGAGGTACCAAGGGATGATTGGGGATCTCCTTTGGAGGATGCAAAGATGGTAGAGGTGGAGGGTGAGGATGTGGATTTGGGAGCTCCGGATCAGTCAAAGATGCAGGACATGGCGAAGTAGTGGGAGCCAAGGTAGGCTACTATTTTGAAGAGTCCCATGCCTTAGGTGGATGCTAAGGAGATGGAGCCTGGGGTACACACTAAGAATGCACGTTTGGAGGAGCTACTACGAAGGTGAGACCAGGGGCTGGGGGATGCACTATGGGAGAGGGATCTCCTGTGGGCTCAGCTAGTAGAGTGGGATAGGGTTTTGGTGTAGCGCGATGATGCATTAGCTTACTATCGTCGATGGGATGCAGAGTGGTTCTGGCATCGAATGGAGATGGAGGGGCAGATTATCTGCCTTGGTGGACGGCTACCTGAGCCATCGAGAGGTGGATCTTTACATTGGATGAGGGACAGTGGTATTGAGCAGTCAGCATCATCTCATTGTAGGTGATTGGATGAGGGAGGGGGGAGCGAGGCATGATGTGGGGGCTAGTAGTAGCCGTCCTGAGGGGTCCCATAGGACCCACACCACGGGGGGTAGTTCCCATCGCACCGATCCTGCGTGATCATGGTGGCCGATGCCTTAGGTTGGGTGGTTTTTTGATTGATTGCGGGGTCATAGGACCAGTTTTGTAGCCTGTAGGCATTTTTTTTTGACGATATATATATATATATATATATATATATATATATATATATATATATATATATATACCGACTTTATTTTGTTTATGCACATGTGATGATTTGATCTTGAGCATGATGGTTGATGAATATGGATGTATGCATGATAATTTATTTTGATGGATGCATATGTTATGATGAATGCAAATGTTTTTGATTTATATGTGATATGCAAAAATGAAGTGGATGAATGGAATTTGTGATGTTTGATTAGGGCACCATAGACTGGTTAGGACTTTTTTTTTTTTTTTTTAGGCGATTGTTGTGGTAACTGACTTTGTATGTATACATGTGGTTTTTTTTTTGGTATTTTTTGATGGTTTTGTAAGGATGAAAAGTAGCGTAGTTTGGTTTAGAAATGTAGCTAAGGTTTTCTGAGACTCAGACGATTTTAACTCACTAGCCACGATTGTACTTTATCTTACAAGACTTTTGAACAAGGTATGAATCAGACTTGTTTTTGACCAAGTTATTTCACATCCCTGTGTGTGTAATTGAGTTCATTTATGTGGTACTTGTCAGGATACCGCCAGTGCCAGATGGGCTTTCAACCGAACCTATACTGAGGATCACCTAATTAGCTCCAATAACTCCTTTATTATATTTAGTTAGATTAATCTGTGGTGCTATCTAAGATACCATAAGCTAGCTCATCCACATGCAAACATTGATCTGCACACAAGTTAATATGACAAATGTATCGTCATGTGGGAGGTTTACCACCAGTGATCGATAGGCTATCAACCAAATCAGTACTGAGGCTTGCCTCATGACCTATCGAAATCCTTAGAGTTCCAAGGATTCAAGTTTGACTTCCTTCTTTTCTTCAATTGTATTGGGATACTTGCTCCTTTGTAGTGATAAAATCAATCTTTATTTTTGTTTTATTTGTTTTTATTTTTGAGCAAGGGATTTGGATATGGAGTGACGAGGATCACTATTGTTTGTGCCTTTTGATGTGTGCACTGTGGGATGTCAAATTTTGGAGTTTTGAATTTTGCAAATTTTTTATGTTTTGAAACTATTGAGAACTTTGGGATTCTTGGGGAATTGGGTAGGGAGGATGCTTGTCCTTTTTCCAAATCTCAGCATTCTTTGGGTCATTCACACAGGGGGATGAGCAAGATAATCGTTTCTCTTATGGTGACCTGGATTAGTATGCAGGTTTCATCTTTTGTTCACACAACTCAGGAATTTTTATGTGTTTTAATTTGTGTTGGGATACTACGTAACAAGGTGTGATCCAAGTAGAATTCTACCTTCGTAAAATTTGCCTGACTTGGTATAGTACATGGCTAGAAAGCAAAATTACAACTGAAAGACAAAAACTCTTGATACATTATAAGACCACTGACTCTAGTGTGGTAAAAAGCGATAAATGGTGTATTTTTGTTGTTTTTTGGACTACTTATAAAATGGAAAAATGTGGAACCAGATGGACTAGCAGAGCAATTACAGCCTATGGTGCCTTTGACCTTTACGACCACAAATATGCAATGTATGGATGTGATGCTTAATGCAGCTATATATTTTTGTATTTTGATGGAATTATTTTTTTGTGAATATGAAGATAAGATGTAAGAAGAGCTTTTATTGATGAATTTGAGCATGACTGGAAATGAGATGCAAATATTTATTATTTTTAATGATTTTTGGATTTTGAATTTCTTTATTTTTGACCAAGCAATTGTGGGAATCCTTGGAGCATTTTGGGGTTGACCAAGCAATTATAGGAATCCTTGGAGCATTTTTGGGATTGACCAAGTGATTGCATGAATACTTGGAGCATTTTTGGGATTGACCAAGCGATCATAAGAATCCTTGGAGCATTTTTGGGATTGACCAAGCGATTTATGTGAATCCTTAGAGCATTTTTGGGATTGACCAAGCGATTGTATGAATCCTTGGAGTATTTTTGGGATTGACAAAGCGATTATATGAATCCTTGGAGCATTTTTTGTATTGACCAAGTGATTATATGAATCCTTGGAGAATTTTTGGGATTGACCAAGCGATTGTATGAATCCTTGGAGCATTTTTGGGATATGGCTCTCTTAAATATGGAATGGGTGCAAATGACTGATGTTCAAGGGTTCTGTTTCCTTTATTTCATCAAGAGAGGCTAGCCGATATGTCTCGGGTCCTATTTTGCTATCAATGACATATGGACCTAACCAATTTGCTACAAACTTGTCCCTTAGGTGGGACAGTAAACTAGAATTCTATTTGTTTTCCTTCAAAACCAAATCACCAACCTGAAATTCCCTCAGGTGAACTTTCATGTTGTAAACTTTCTTAAGTTGATCTTGATAGATACGTAAATGCTCGAAAGCATTAACGCGTCGTTCGTCAAGCAACGTAAGCTGGTCTAATTGGGCCTACAACGTAGCATCATCATCAATGAACTCTTGCATTGATATGCGCAGGGAAGGAATTTCCAACTCTAGAGGCATGACTGCCTCGGAGCCATACATGAGCAAAAATGGAGTGGCCCCAATGGGCTTCTGAATGCTAGTGCGATAGGCCCATAGGGCAAGTGGGATTTGAATGTGCTAATCCTTATGACTATTTGTGACCGTCTTTTTAAGGATGGCAACTAGCATTTTTTTTTATGCTTTTGCTTGCCCATTCGCCTACGGATAATAGGGTGTCAAAAAACTGTACTGAATTTTGTACTTTGTGGTCAAAGCATGCACGTCTTTGTTCTTGAATGGTGTCCCATTATTCGAGAATATTTTGGATGGAATACCAAAATGACATATGTTATGCAAAATGAACTCCGTAATGCAGGGTCCTGTCGTAGAGGTAAGTGAAATTGCTTCCATCCACTTGGTAAAATACTCTATGGCCATTATGATAAATGTGTGACAGCCTGACGATGCAGGGGAGATCTTTCCAATTATATTGAAGCCTCACTACGAAAATGGCCAAGCGGACTGGAATATCTGCAAGGCCTGGGAAGGTACATGTGTCAAATTAGCATGGTGTTGACACTTCATGCACTTCCTAACATATGCATGACAATCTCGCTCTAAAGATGGCCAATAATAGCCCATGCAAAGAATGCGCTTTACGATGGCCATACCACTGAAGTGGCCACCACATGTACCATCGTGCGCTTGGGCGATTGCCCAAGTGGACTCTTGCTGGTCCAAGAAACGAAGGAGGATTCCTTCATAGCTACGATGATAAAAAATGTCTCCTATCAAGATATACTTAGCCGCTTTATGCTTGAATGTTTGTTTTGTGGCATGCATCAATCCAAGCGGGAGATTACCTAACTTGAGGTAGTCTTTAATGGGTAAATACCAGTCTTGTTGTTCGAAAACCTCGACGGTATGAACAACCAATCCCTCTTAAATTTCATCCCTAGCAAACATTGAGCAGGAAATAACTTGTAAGAACAACATTGTATTGCTATTAATGGGAGTAGGGGAGAACAAGGACCCCCAGATGGCATGTTTCAGACGATCGTGGAATCGAGAGAACTTATCAAAGGATGGTTCAATCTGGATCATGTGGATTCCTGGCATCAAGTCAGAGCTTGCACGCTCCATCACGTATTGCGATAGGGTTTTGACTTGAATGGTTGTCATATCATCAGAAAGGTATTGCGGGATTAGTGACCCCAGGGAGGCCATTGTGTCTGCAAAATGATTCGATGACAGAGGGAGTGCCTCGATGTCATACCACTCAAGTTTTGCCAAGAATTTATCCACAAGGGCTTTATAAGCCTGCAAAATTGGGCATTTGCATTGGAATACATCTTTGACTTGATTGACTATTAACAACGAATCACCAAAGATTTTTAGTCATTTGATGTTCATGGCGATTGCTATCTGAAGACCTATGAGCAAGGCTTCATACTCTGCATTATTGTTGGTGCATGGGAAATTTAATTTAAATGAGAGGGGCATGGGAGCGCCCTACGGTGTGAAGAATACTATTCCTGCACCACCACCTTGCTCACATTTAGAACCATCAAAAAAAGGGTTATGTCAGCCTGTGACTCAGGCTCATCATAATCTGGTGATTCTGAGACATGGAAGACCTCATCATCAGGTAGTTCTATGACCAGAGGCTGATCGTCTTCGATAGGAGCCTCTGCTAGTTGATTGGCTGACCTGTCATTTGATGGATTTATGTCCGATAAACTCTATGTCAAATTATGTTAACAACATGATCCATTTCGTCGTGCGACTACTATGATAAGTATGACTCATCATGTATCACAATGGATTCTCCTTAGAAACAACATACATAATGTTTCTCAGCATGTAGTGGCATAGCTTTTTGGTAGCAAAAACCACTACCAAATAGAGTTTCTCGACGTAGGCATAGTTAAGTTCATAACTGACCAAGGTGCGGCTAAGATAATAAGTAGCCTGTTCTTTGTGAAATTCATTCTTTTGGACCAGCATGGCACCCAGTGCCACCTCAGTAGCTGAGATGTCTAAGTAGAACAACACTCTTGGTCTAGGTGGTGCCAATACTGGTGGTGAAGCCAAGTATTTTTTGATGTCTGAAAGCATGAGATTTCAAAAGAAATAAATACTAAGATGCAATGAAAATAGAACTAACTCGATGCATGAAATAGGAAAAACGTAATCAAATTGAGAAAAAATATAAAGAGAAAGTAGGAGCACGGCCATTTTATATTAATTCCAAACTCAGTTACAATCTATCTCCTCCATTTTTAGGGGCTAGGAGTGTTAGCATGTCTTGGTTACAATCGTGATTAATACTTCTTCTATCCTCATGCCCACATTTGAAACGGGCGGGCCCAAGTGTTGTCGCCGCTTATGCCGATAAATCCTTGCTTGCTGCTTCTCCTGCGATCAAAGAAACATAGAGACGTTATTAGCACATACAACACAAGGATAGAATGTAATGCAGGATAACATACAATTGAAAACGTAATGCAGTTGTAGGACATCTAAAGCGTAATGCAAGATATATTCGCTAAACTATTTAAACAGGCTAAAAAATAATGCAAGATATATTTGTAATGACTAATCGTTGCTACCAAGCATCACCAAAAGGCTACTGCCTACAACTTGCAACCTGCAACTCTGCCACCTGCAAATAATCGTTGCATATATACAACAAACTAATCGCTGCAACCTGCTACTCTGACAGAGAACCAAACATCTACAAAAAAACATAATAGTATTTGACATGCGACTTCTGAAATTCGAATTAAAGCATAATGAAGGATATATATTCGATAAAATATCTTCTAAAATCAAGATTGTGAGCTATTTAGAATATAATGCATAATATTTGGTGAGCGGCTTCTGAACGTTAGAACATAATGCAGAATATATGTTCAGAAAAATATAATGCAGAATAAACAAATAATAACCGAATAGGTTAAAATGAAATTAACAAAAAGGTGCGGGGTGCCCAAGCGGGCCGCCCCCGTTGGAACTTGATTTCGGCGCCAATCCACTAAGGAAGGGCCCAAAATATCTTAGGTTGTGGTGTCGGCAAATTGGTGGATTACGATGGTAAAATTTTGGGTTTAGGTCCGATTCACGCTTCCAAAAACCACCCAACAACCTCTCTTGCGAAAGAGATTAATGGATGTGAAAAGGTGAATCAAAACGGATGCAATCGGGTCTTTAAATGGACAGCACTTCGTTGCTTTTAAAATGCCTCCCGCTTGTCTTTTGGGTGGGAAAATCCACCGTTTTATAGACCCACGGGGTCTCTTTGGAAGGGTACGTAGGGATGCCACGTGGCGGCCATGCCTTCCCAAGAGGGAGGAGACTCCTCCCTGACTTGGGCTTACATGACTGCCCTTGTGACAGTCTACTAACTGCCAATCTGCCCACCTACGCGCGCATGCACAGTAGGCGACAATAATTGACTATAAGAGCTGCCACTCGTTTTAATGTCTACTTTCGATGCTTTAATGTTTTAATGTTTGCTTTTAATGTTTTAATGTTTTAATGTTTGCTTTTAATGTTTTAATGTTTGCTTTTAATGTTTTAAATGTTTGCTTTTGATTGGTTAACGTCTGCTTTTAAATGCTTAAAATCTGCCAGGCGCAAAGGCAGGAGTCTGTCGCGATATCGTGATGTCACGATATCGCGACGTCACGATATCGTGATGTCACGATATCGCGACGTCACGATATCGTGACACTAAGAAGAAAATAGGGCGTAGGGTGGGAGCCGTCGCGATATCGCGATCATCACGATATCGCGACAGCACAACGTCGTCGATGATAGAGCAATGCATGGTGTTTTTGTTGTTTTTGTAAAATGGAACAGTGTGGAATAATATGGACTAGCAGAGCCATTACAGCCTATGGTGTCTTTGACCTATACGACCACAAATATGCAATGTATGGATGCAATGCTTTAATGCAGCTATGTATTTTTTGTATTTTTGATGGATTGATTTTTTTGAATATGAAGATGAGGTGCGAGAAGATCTTTCTATTGATGAATTTGAGTATGCCTAGAAATGAGATGCAAAAATTTTGTTTTGTTGTTTTTTGATGATTTTTTTTGAATTTTAACTTTTCTTATTTTTGACCAAGTGATTATAGAATCCTTGGAGCATTTTTGGGATTTGACCAAGCAATTTTATGGATCCTTGGAGCATTTTTGGGATTTGACCAAGCAATTATGATAATCCTTGGAGCCTTTTTGGGATTTGACCAAGCGATTATAGAATCCTTGGAGCATTTTTGGGATATGGCTCTCTTAGATATGAAATGGTCGCAAATGACTAATATTCAAGGGTTCTGTTTCCTTGATACCATCAAGAGAAGCTAGCCGATACGTCCTGGGTCCTATTTTGCTATCAATGACATATGGACCTAACCAATTTGCCACAAATTTATCCCTTAGGTGGGATGGCAAACTAGAGTTCTGTTGGTTTTCCTTCAAAACCAAATCACCAACCCGAAAGTCCCTCAGGTGAACTTTCATGTTGTAAGCTTTCTTAAGTCACTCTTGATAAATACATAAATTCTCGAGAGCATTAACGTGTCATTCGTCAAGCAACGTAAGCTAGTCTAACTGGTCCTGCCACGCAGAGTCATCATCGATGAACTCCTGCATTGATATGTGTAGGGAAGGAATATCCAACTCTAAAGGCATGACTGCCTCGGATCCATACACTAGCAAAAACGGAGTGGCCCCAGTGGGCATCCGAATGCTAGTGCAATAGGCTCATAGGGCAAGTGGGATTTGTATGTGCCAATCCTTATGACCGTCTGCGACGGTCTTTTTAAGGATGGCAACTAGTGTTTTGTTTGACGCCTCTACTTGCCCATTCGCCTGTGGATAATAGGGTGTCAAAAAATTTTACTAAATTTTGTACTTTGTGGTCAAAGCACGCACATCTTTGTTCTTGAAAGGTGTCCCATTATCCGAGACTATTTTGGATGGAATACCAAAATGACATATGATGTTATGCAAAATGAACTCCACAATGCGGGGTCCTATCGTAGAGGTAAGCGAAATTGCTTCCACCCACTTGGTAAAATACTCTATGGCCATTATGATAAACGTGTGACAGCCTGATGATGGAGGGGAGATCTTTCCAATTAGATCGAAGCCCCACTACGAGAATGGCCAAGCAGATTGGACTGTCTACAAGGCCTGGGAAGGTACGTGCATAAAATTGGCATGATGTTGACACTTCACACACTTCTTGACATACGTGCAACAATCTCGCTCTAAAGATGGCCAATAATAACCCATGTGAAGAATGCGCTTTGCGATGGCCATACCACTAAAGTGGCCACCACATGTACCATCGTGCGCTTGGGCGATTGCCCAAGTGGACTCTTGTTGGTCCAAGCAACGAAGGAAGATTCCTTCATAGCTACGACGATACAAAATGTCTCCTATCAAGACATACTTAGCCGCTTTCTGCTTGAGTCCTCATTTTGCGGCATGAGTCAATCCAAGTGGGAGATTACCTAACTTGGGGTAATATCTAATGGGTAAAAACTAGTCCTGTTGATCAGAAACCTCAACAGTATGAACAGCCAATCCCTCTTGAATTTCATCCCTAGCAAACGCTGAATGGGATAGAACTTGTAAGAATAGCATTGTGTTGCTATTAATGGGAGTAGGGGAGAACAAGGACCCCTAGTTGGCGTATTTTAGATGATCATGGATTCGAAAGATCTTATCCGAGGATGGTTCAATCTGGATCATGTGGATTCCTGGCGTCAAGTCTGAGCTTGCACGCTCCATCGTGGATTGTGATAAGGTTTTGACTTGAATGGTTGTCATATCACCGGAAAGGTCTTGTAGAATTAGTGACGCCAAGGAGGCCATTGTGTCCGCAAAACAATTTGATGATCGAGGGAGTGCCTCGATTTCATACCACTCAAGTTTTGCCAAGAATTTGTCCATAAGGGTTTTATAAGCCTGCAGGACTGGGCATTTGCATTGATATACCCCTTTGACTTGATTGACTATTAACAACAAATCACCAAAGATGTTCAGTCATTTGATGTTCATGGTGATTGTTGACTGAAGACCTAGGAGCAAGGCTTCATACTTTGCATTATTGTTAGTGCACGAGAAGTTTAATTTAAATGACAAGGGCATTGGAGCACCCTACGATGTGAAGAATACAATTCCCGTGCCACCACCTTGCTCACATTTAGAACCATCAAAGAATAGGGTTATGTTGGCCTGTGACTCAGGCTCATCAGAATCTGGTGATTCTGAGACATGGAAGACCCCATCATCGGGTAGTTCTATGACCAAAGGCTGATCGTCTTCAAGAGGAGCCTCTGCTAGTTGATCGGCTATGACTTGTCCTTTGATAGATTTTTGTCCAATAAACTCAATGTCAAATTCTGTCAACAACATGATCCATTTCGTCATGCGACTACTATGATAAGTATGACTCATCATGTATCGCAATGGATTCTCCTTAGACACAACATACATAGTGTTGCTCAGCATGTAGTGGCATAGCTTTTTGGTAGCAAACACCACCGCCAGCGAGTTTCTCGATGTATGCATAGTTAAGTTCATAACTGACCAGGGTGCGGCTAAGATAATAAGTAGCCTGTTCCTTGTGAAGTTCATTCTTTTGGGCTAGCATGGCGCCCAGTGCCACCTCAATAGCTGAGATGTATAAATAGAACGACACTCCTGGTCTCGGTGGTGCCAATACTGGCGACAAAGCCAAGTATTGTTTGATTTCATCAAAGGTTGACTGGCACTCATCATCCCAATGAAATGTAACCCCCTTGTGCAATAATTTGTTCATGGGTCGACACTTGTCAGATAATTGCGCTATAAAGCGTTTAATCGACGTGACCTTACCTTGCAGACTTCTGAGTTGCTTGATAGTAGTTGGGGGAACCATTTCAAGGATTGCCTTGAATTTCTTTGGGTCCACCTCGATTCCTCGCTTTGATACTATGAAACCCAAGAGTTTTCCAGATGTGACGCCAAAGACGCACTTCTTGGGATTTAGTCTAACTTTATGCTCCATGAGGCGATTGAGGATCTCGCTTAAGTCATCGATATGATTTGAGCGCAAAAGAGACTTGGCTAACAAATCATCCATTTAATCTTCCAAATTTTTATGCATGTAATCATGGAAGATATATGTCATGGCATGTTGGTATGTGGCACCAGCATTTTTAAGGCCAAAAGGCATGACCTTATAACAAAATGTCCCCCAAGGCGTTGTGAACGCCATTTTTAGTTGGTCTTCAGGATTGATACCAATCTGATTGTATCCTGAGAAACCATCCATGAGGGAAAGCATTTCATGACTTGTTGTAGCGTCTACCAACACGTCGATGCTCGACAAGGGGAAATCATCCTTAGGACTCGCTTTGTTTAGATCTTGAAAATCGATGCATATGTGAATCCTCTCGTCGGGCTTCTTGATGGGAACCATGTTGGACAGCCATGGCGGATAATCCACGTAGATGACAAACTGTGCATCCAACAACTTTTGTAATTCATATTTGACCATCAAGGCCACTGTTGGGTGCATCTTACGTAGTTTTTGCTTTACAGGCTTGATTGTCAGATTAAGCGTTAAATTATGCGTGACTAGCTGTGGGTCTAGTCCTGGCATATCCTTGTACGACCATGCAAAAACTTCCTTCTTCTCTTTGAGAAGGGCAATGTAGTCGGCTTGCTCTTCGGGGGAAAGACTTACCCCCAGCTTGAGAATCTATGGATTCATTGGATTTTTGCCGATATCTACGTTAGTCGTCTCCTCGACTGACATGTGGGATCCGTCCTCCAAATTATGTGGAGTTGGGATCAAATGGATATCATTAGCTGAGTTTAGATCTACGTTTGGAGCCTCGGGTTCCTCTTCAGCCTGAAAAATATCCTGAGTTGTCCTTGGGGTAAAATGAGGCATTTCATCGAAAGGCCAGTACTCTGATGGTGATAAAGGTGAATTGACGCGATCCCAGTCGATGGCATCTATGTCTAGATGCAATGACCATGCTGGATCGACCGGATTGCGGATGGGTGTGGTCAAATCAATGGAGATCATGTGGATGGAATGAATTTGGTCTCCATTACCGCGGGTATGATACCTTGAACATTATGGATGCTCCCTATACTCTGGATCTGGTTCTAAGGGAACAGGAACGAACGGATCGGCCCTATGTGTGAATAGGAGGACAGGGTCTTCCCTCAGCACTGATGCCCTTATAGGGTCTTGGGGTGAACGGTGCTCATCATAAATTTGGAGCCATGGATCCAACACTTGTTCCCACCCCACTAGGTCTACCCACCATTCATGCCCTAACCTTATGCCCATCTATCCCATCAGATCTTCATGAGTTAAATGGCGATTATGCCATCGCGCATTATTGAGATAGTTCATCTTAGTCTCATCTTCTGAATCACTTTTGGAGATCCAAAAATGTTCATTTTCTTTAGCAACTGTTTGCAACATTGAGGGTTCTCCTTGTTCCAGCAAATTAATCTGGTCCCATTGCGGTTGTTCCACTCTTGGTGGAGGGACCTGATTCTCTTGAAACTGTATTGAATCCACTGGAACCTCTAAGGGGAACAACTTCAAAAAGATTTCCGAACACCATTTATGTTCTCTTTGGGGATTAGTGTCCGAACTTTCACCTCTCTCTAGCAAAGGAGAGGGATTATTGATGTTGCCAAGGGTGTTTTTTGACCATGGGAGGTAATCTCCCAATGTATATTCTGTATTTGGGTTGGCATAAGGATCTAATGCCAATCCACCCTTGTTGCTCATTCCTAGGCCTTGCATATTTTCTACCAAGATGTCTAAGGGTAGGGGGTGGTTGAACCCTACTCCCGACTTATCATATGGCATTTGATATCTTGGTTGGCAAAGGACATGCATCCCTTGCTCATATCTGCCTAGCCCGTATCCATGCCAATTGCATTGGCCGAGATATCTTAGAGCGAAGTTCGGGTTTGACAGATAGTTGATATTTTCAGAAAAAGGCTCTTCGTCTTCGTATTTTTGCTTGCATGGTTCAAGACCATGATCAAGGCCCCCATACACAAAATTTGTCTGGTTTGGTGGGTAACCTAGAGGAACAACTATTCCTATGGGAAGGCGAGGTCTCCCCATGTCCTGTATTGATTCTAATGCGGGCGTTGCCACAACATTCTGCACTAGATACTCCCCCAGGCCTGTACTGGCCATTTCAATAGTGATTTTTGATGCTTGGGAGGGAGGAAACGAGAGTCCTTCCTGAGTCCATTCTATGTTTGGTGGGTTAGGAGTCTCAGCTTCTGTTGTGCTAAGTGTTTCTTTTGTTGATACTGTTGATATTGTTGGCAACCCCTCTTCTAGGGGCTGAGCCTCTTCCATGATCTGTTTTCCCTTGTCCTTCTATTTAGCCATGACAGGTGGCATTGTTAGTGAAGGAGCAGATGATGAAGACTCACCTGGCTGGGATTTTGATGATTTGGTCACCAGTGGTGCCTACGGTATTGGACCCTATTTAGATGGATTTAACTGGAAATCCAAATGCATTGAAGGGAGGGTCGATTGAGGCATTAATTGCACCACATTGCAATACTTGAAGGGTTCTAAGTCCATCGGGACTACATGTATTTCTCCTTCAAATGCATACTTTAGGCACTGGTGAGCGATTGAAGGGACACACTTCATGTCCCTGATCCATGGCCGCCCTAGTAGTATATTGTAGGCCATCTCACCTTCCAACACATGGCACAATGTAGGTATTGTCTTTTGTCCTACCTAGATAGGCAGAACAACTGTGCCGACTGTCGAGCATATTGCATCGTTGAATGCTCATAGTGTGTATGTGGAGGCTGTGATATGAGAGGCTAGCAGCTTCAAATGTTTTAGTGTTGAAGTGGTAATGATGTTACTGGACAAGCCAGTATCTACCAACACTCTCTTGTACGGGATCCCGTTGACCCTCGGGATAACGTGCAGGGGTGGATTTTCCATGTCATTCGATATTGTTTTGACTTCATCCTCTCAGAAGGTAATGACCGGCTCCGTACATCGTTTCACATGTCCCACGAAGTTGTTGAAAGAATTTGCTTTGTGAGGCTGTAATTCGATGGCTTTTAAAATTTCCATAAGAGCTTCCCTATGAGGTGTTGACTATTGAATAAGCTCATAAATGGAAAGCCTAGCCGATGTGGTCCATAAACTCTGTGTGAGTTTGGTTCGTATCGTGACCACGGGTCTAGGCGGAGGCAACTACATAGGGTGTTGTTGAGGCTGCGACGTTGTTGGAACTTCCTTTGTAGCTACCTCGGGGGCAACTCCTGGGTACTTTTTTTTTCTGGTCACTATGCTGATCATTCCCACAAATCCTTGCATGGGAAGATTCTGTCGCACCTCATTAACCTGGAGAGGTTTTTCTTGTGCCTCGTGGGTAGGCAAAGGGTCCTTGAATACCCCCATTTGTTGATTATTTGGCGCTATGGGGTTGTCCACGGCCAATGTTTTATTGTCGATCAAATCTTGGATTAATCCTTTGAATTTCCAACATCCATTCAAGTCATGTCCCCTTTGCCTATGGAATCTACAATATAATTCCTCTCCGTATCCCTTAGGCTTGGGAGTGTTAGGATCTACAGTTTGGATTTCCGGAAGGGTGACTAAATTTGCCACTGACAAGCGGTCAAATAGGGAGTCCCTGGACTCTGCATAAGGTGTGAATTGTCGCCTAGGGTGACGCTGCTGATTTTGCTCCTATTTTTTATTATCTCTTTCATAACTAGGAGGCGTTGCCTGGTAATTAGCATTTTGGGGCTGTATTTCTTGCACAGGCTTGGGGACATTTATCGCAACTTGATTAACCACAGTGGGTTGTGATTGTGTATTCCCGGTCTTAGTGGTTTTGTTCCACTCTTTCTTTTTAGGCTTGGTGATTGCGCCCTCACCTATTTTAATCTCTTCTATAACTCTGTCTTGCACCAAAGCTTCTTCTAGGCTAGCATATTGTTGCAGTAGCAATAGCCCAGAGATTGATTTTAAGAAACTCCGTGCAAAAATCTGTGTGAGATCAGACATAGGGGGAAGGTAGGGTAGCTTAGAAAGCAAAGCCCTCCATCGATTCCCGTATGCTGCCATTATTTCTTCCTCATATTGCCTGAGGCTGGCCAGATCGCTCAATGATGCCTTCTTCTTTGTGTTGAAGGCAAAGCGTTCAAGAAACGCATCTACTAATTGATCTAGGTTGTTTATGCTTTGTTTTGGTAACTGTGTGAACCAATCCGAGGTAGGGCCTACGAATGTGGTTATGAATGTCCTAAGCAACAATGCGTCATTATCTTGGATGCCGAAGCATTGGCTTAGTAATCTTGTGACATGTTCTTGTGCGTCCTCTTCACCTTTAAAGACTGTCAATTGAGGCAACTTGAAATGTTCAGGGTAAAGAGGTTTGGGCACTGAAGGATGCACTGGATGACTGCGGAGTTGACGTAACGTGGGATTTTGATGCCCAGAAGCTTTTGTCTCCATAGACTCCAAATGCTCTAATAGCGCTTTGTATGCATCGAAAGATTTTATTTCTTCCTATTTTGTTTGCTCCCGTTGTGAGTTATGGGAGACTAGAGGCCTATGGGGGGGTGGCCAAATGGCATCTCTCCCGCCTTGATGGGGCGTTTTGGACCATTCTATTTCTGGTTCATACTCCTCATAAAATTCTTAAGGAGTATCTAGGCGAGGCCTATGACCCTGATTGAGTCCCTACTGAGGGTACCCATCATTGTTTCGAGGAGTGGCCTCCCTCTCAGGTCTATAAGGTCTCGGAGGAAAAGCTTGACGAGGTCGCAGAGACCTATCCTACACCAAAGGGTTGTGCTTCTCATATTGTTTTGCTTTTTGGGTGCGAGGGGTTGGCACCCTCTTAGGTAGTTTATAGTGCAACTCATCCGCTTCACGCTGCATGCAATATTTATTAAGGCGGTATAAGTACTCTAACTCCTGATGACCTTGCTCAAGCTGCATGATTCAGGCTTGGCGAGTGGCATGTCTGGCGACTGTCGGGTCAATTTGGTCTGCCCTATTTTGCTCAAGAGGCTTGAATGTTTCTCCTATGTGTTTGCCTCGATCTTGATGATCTAAAATTTCAATGGGTCTCTTCCCTCTATCGAGGTAGGCGGCATTTACTTGAGGCTCTGGCCTCGATGGGTGACCATGATATCTAGCAGGCGTGGAAACACAAGGCTCCCATGCTGTTTGTTGTCCTTGTTTCCTTGTACTCCCTTTCATGGGTTTGAAAGGGGCGGGCGGAGTTAGCTCACCCTGTGTAAAGAGCCCTGCACTCTAGATTTTGTCTTTCTGTTCTAATGGGAGGCAAAGGAGAGGTACCGTATTCACATTGTCTCTCCTCATGGACACTGTGCCTCTTTAGCGCTTCATCGCATCGTGGCCACTCAGATCTAGCCTCAAGAAGCGGTTGTCTATTTACATTGAGATCTACATGTAAAGCTTCTTCTCGAAAGGGACTGTGTTGAATGGGAAAACTCCACAGAGGAGGGTCCCAATAATTCCTTCTTGATGTGGCATGATGTGGACTCTCTTGTAGGCCAGACCGCCAAGGCGGTATGGCCAAGTCCTCAGGGCTAAAGCGAAGGCGACCAGCGCCCTCTCTTTGTGCACCTTCCGTAGCGTCCGCCCTTGATTGGGCTTGGCTATGGGTGTACACCATTGTGGTGCTTCTCTACTAGCTAAGTAAATTTTTATCTCATTTATGATGATTTTTCTTTTTGTTTACACTAAGCAGAAATGAACACACACATACACAAACCGTGATTATCTCTTTTAAGGATTAATAGTGTGTCCTAAACTAGTTTAGTGCATTTTGATATTTTGTTTTATTTTTGCAAGTTTTTAAGAACGTTTAAATGCATAATGTTGGCTCATATGACTCCCATAAATGGTCGCCCCTTCAATATACCATTGCCGGACCGATATACCAACATCTCTATATACCCGCCCTTACGAGAGGGAAACTATAGGTACATGAGAGCAGATGGTATGTGGAACATAGGCAGTATAGAAGGGGGTATTGTCCTGTTAATGACACCTACCATAGAATACTTATCCTCGTGCACATGGGAATCACCCCAGTGACACTCGGTCAGCTTTCGTCAGGATTTACGCCTAACAACAGTGAAAATCAGGGAAATGGATGCAAAGCTAAGCCAAGGTGGTGATGAACCCACCGTTGGTTTTGCTCAAGGGCTGGGGTTTTACGACCAGCTTCTTGGTTTAATTTTACCATGTGATGTGTGTGTGGGGTTCATTTTATTTAATGAAAATGAAACAAGCATAAACAAATTTCCCTAAGCAAGTAAAAGTTGACAAAAAAAATAGAAATAGAAAATAATAAAAAAATTAAAAAAGACAGGTACATTTTTTGAACCTTACCTCTTTTCTGCTTAAATCGGTTGTCTCTGATTCGTCCCGAGACCTTTAAGAACAAAAACGTAGATTTCAATTAGTTTCTGAATCTAAAAAAAAAAATAGGGGACAACGTCCCACCGTGATCGCCACTGAAAGCATGAGATTCCGGAAGAAAGAAATACTAAGATGCAATGAAAACAGAACTAACTCGATGCATGAAATAGGAAAAACATAATCAAATTGAGACAAAATATAAAGAGAAAGCAGGAGCAAAACCCTTTTATATTAATTCCAAACTCGGTTACAATCCATCTCCTCCCTTTTCAGGGGCTAGGAGTGTTAGCATGTCTTGGTTACAATCATGATTAATACTTCTTCTATCTGCATGCCCACTAAAAGCACGAGATTCCGGGCGAAGGAAACACTAATTGCGATGCAACCAAAATCAAGTGCGCTTAAGTCCTAGAAATGTAAAGTGCATGAAATGGAAAAGAAACGCATTAGAAGAGACACAAGCAAATGGAGAAAACACAACCCTTTCATTAATATCCCTTGATCTCTGTTACAATGATGTCTCCTCCCTTTTCGGGGGCTAGGAGCGTTAAAATAATTCGATTACAATCACTCAATGTTCCTCTTTTCGCATGCCCACGATTGCAATGGGCGGGCCAAGATGATGTCGCCGCTGATGTCGATGAGTTCTTAACCTTTGTTGCTTCTCCTGCGAACAAAGAAACAACCAATATGTCAGTAGCATCTGCTGCAAATGAAAGGTGTTTGTTCTTTAAAATCATCAAAAGATGCATGCAAACATTTATCTAAAACAGTAAACAAAATGATTCTAAACAGCCTGAAAACTTGCCAGAAGACATAAAATGTTACCAACAGGCCATTTCCACTGAGACAGTCAGCCAATCTGCTTTCAACTCGAAATCATCCCTGGGTAGGACGATTTCTGACTGTAAATCGTCCCTGGGTGGGACGATTTCTTCTATGTTGGGGAAGCCGAAATGACATGCTCCAATGTCGACTCCCAAGGTCTCCAAAACACCTACAGACAGGGGGGTTATGTAATTGGGGCCATTTTGGGATGACCCAGATGGTCGGATTCTCCCAATTTTTCCTCTACCCTCAGGAATTTGATATCGCCTCTTGCAAGTTAGTGAAACTACAAAACGACACAAAACATACTAGAATCTGATCAAAGGTTACAAAATTGCAGCTATGAGTTAACCAAACATGATAACACAAAATGCAACCTGAAAAAGTAATCTAGAATGCTCTAAAACTTAGAAAGTGTGGGGGTGCCCAAGTGGGCCTCCCACCGTTGGCACTTGATTTCGGCGCCAATCCACTAGGGATGGGCCCAAAACCTCTTAGGATTGGGGGGTCGGCGAATTGGTTGGTTCATGTGTCCATGTGTTGGATTTGGGTAAGGTTCAAGCTTCCAAAAGCCACCCAACAACCTCCCTTGCAAAAGATATTGGTGGATGTGGGAAGGTGAACCAAAAGGGATGCAAGTGGGTCTTCAACTCGGCAGCACTTCATTGCTTGAAAACTCCTTCAACCTGTCTGTCTTGGGTGAGAAAAGTCTCACCTTTTATAGACCCAAGGGGTCTCTTTTGGGAGGGAAGCACAAATGCCATGTGTTGGTCATAGGTGCCATGTGGCAGTCTTGTCTTCCCATGAGGGAGGGGAGTCCTCCATTGACTTGGGCTTTCATAACTGCCCTTGTGACAGTCCTCAAACGACCTATTTGCCCACTCACACACGCGTGCGAGGCAGGAGTCATCAACTGACTGTTCTGGGCTACCACTTGGCCTCATTTGTCTTTTTGCTCGTTAAACTTGGAAATCGTCTCACCTAGGGACGATTTCAGAAATCGTCCCTGGGTGAGACAATTTCAAGCTAGCAATCGTCCCTGGGTGAGACGATTTCAAGCTAGCAATCGTCCCTGGGTGAGACGATTACTAGGCAAAGTGTCTAAGTGTGCCAAATTGCTTCTTGACCTCACAAAATTGCTATGAAAGTGGTTAAGACCACTGTTTGACCTCTAAGGGCTGCCCTGTGGGCTATGTTTGTCAAAGCGATCAGTGTTTGTAGTCACATAATCGGATTGGTGCTGTTTTGGTGTCTACAGATGCCCCTTTTTGGGAAGCGCTGCAGGTGACGCAGTGCTGAGCAAAAATAGATAACCAAAGCACTAATGATTAGGGTTTCTTGGTAACCTAACCAACTTTTGATGCCCCAAGTATGGAAAGGGCATGCATTCTTGAATCCTTGCTTCTAACGAGCTAAGGAATTTGATTTCAAGTATTAACCTATTTTGGTGAGGTGTGACTTGAACTTAGACATTGATCAGTCATGAATAGGCAAAGGGCGTATTTATCCTCAGGGGGAACCTTGTGTTCATGATTCATGAAATGCCAAGTGTTTGATTGATTTGATTGTTTCTTGTTTACTGCCCCAAGCAGGAGTGTGATTGTCTTTGTCAATGATTCTTTGAATGCATGTTGTTTTTCTTAATTGGGTGTGTGATTGTTGGTTGGTGACTAAGTGTGACTACCCCCTCAAGCGATGAATCGATGAGGGAATGACCTTCGTGAGAGAAGCGACGAGTCGCTTGACCCAAGATGACTTGTGCAAGGGTGCCTTTATATGGTTTATCGTTAAGCATGTGCAATTTTTCCAACATCTGGACCTATTTTTGGTGGGTGTTAACCCTTTTTGTGATGCCATAATGGGGTGAAATCGTCGACAACCCATCTTCCCGTGGAGCGGTCCGGCTATGATAGCCTTCTTGGGGAAGTAGTAGAGTGACAATTTGAACCCCGACATCAATTTTATATGCCAATAGGTTAATTGCGAGAGCACTTGTGTCCGGCAATGCTTATTGCTTTGTTTTTATGTTGCATGTTTTGTTGTTTTTGTTGTTTTTTTTTTTTTTTGTGACACCATTTGGGATTTAAATTTTTGAAAATCCATCTCCCGTGGAGCGGTCCGACTATGGTAGCCTTCTTAGGGAGTAGGATAGTGATTATTTGTGACCCTGATGTTGATTTTCCATGCCAAGAGTTTAAGTGCAAGAGCACTTGTGTCTGGCAATGTTTATTGCTTTTTGTGTTGTTTTGATTTTCTTGTTGTTTTTGAGTGGGCTTTGACCCTTTTGTGACGTTGTTTGGGGATGAAATTGTCGAAAATCCGTCTTCCCGTGGAGCGGTCCGGCTATGGTAGCCTTATTAGGGAGTAGGATAGCGACAATTTAGACCCTGACATTAGTTTTTCTATGCCAAGAGGTTAAGTGCAAGAGCACTTGTGTCTGGTAATGTTTATTGCTTTTTGTTTTTGTGTTGCATTTATTTGTTGTTTTTGTTGTTTTGATTTTCTTTGATCTTGTGCATGATGGTTGATGAATATGGATGTTGCATGTTGATTTATTTTGATGGATGCATATGCTATGATGAATGCAAACGGTTTTGATTTATATGTGATATGCAGATATGAAATGGATGAATAGGGTTTGTGATGTTTGGCTATGGCACCAAGGACTGTTTAGAACTCTGTTATTTTGTTTTTAGGCGATTGCTGTGATGCATGACTTTACATGTATACATGGTTTTTCTTTTTTTGTATTTTTTGATGGTATTGTAAGGATGAAAAGCGGCGCAGTTGGTTTAGAAATGTAGCTAAGGTTTTCTGAGACTCAGACGGTTTTAACTCACTAGCCAAGACTGTACTTTGTCTTACAAGACTTTTGAACAAGGTATGAGTCAGACTTGTTTTTAACCAAGCTATTTCACATCCCTGTGTGTGCAATTGAGTTCGTTATTGTGGTATTTATCAGGATACCGCCAGTTCCAGATGGGCTTTCAACCGAACCTGTACTGAGGATCACCTAATTAGCTCCACTAACTCCTTTGTTGTATTCAGTTAGATTAATCTGCGGTGCTATCCAGTATACCATAAGCTAGCTCGTCCACATGCAAAAATTGATCTGTACGCAAGTTAATGTGATAGATATATCATCATGCGAGAGGTTTACCGCCAGTTATTGATAGGCTATCAACCAAACCGATACTGAGGCTTGCCTTATGACCTTTTAGAATGCTGAGAGTTCCAGGGATTCAAGTTCCACTCCCTTCTTTTCTTCAATTGTATTGGGATACTTGCTCGTTTTTAGTGATAAGATCACTGTTTATTTTGATTTGTTTTTCTTTTGAGCAAGGGATTGGGGATATGGAGTGATGAAAATCACTATCGTTTGTGCCCTTTGATTTTTGCACTGTAAGATGTCAAGTATTTGATTTTTGACATTTTGCAAATTTTTGATGTTTTGCAACTATTGAGAACTAGGGATTTTTAGGGAATTGGGTAGGGAGGATGCTTGTCCTTTTGCCAACTCTCAGCATTCTTGGGGTCATTCGCACAGGGGGATGAGCAAGATGACCGTTTCGCTTGTGGTGACCTGGATTACTACGCAGGTTTCATCTTTCATTCACACAACTCAGGAATTGTTTAATGTGTTCAGTTTGTGTTGGGATGTTACGTAACAAGGTGTATTTCAAGTATGACTCTACCTTCATAAAATCTGTTTGACTTGATACATTACATGGCTAAATAGGAAAATGATGACTAAATTACTGAAACTCTTGGTACATTTACAGACCACTGACTATAGTGCGGTAAAATTTATGCATGGTGTTTTTGTTGTTTTGTAACATGAGACAATGCGGAACAAGATGGACTATCAGAGCTATTGCAGCCTATGGTATTTGACCCGTATGACTACAAATATGCAATGTATGGATGCAATGCTTAATGCAGCTATGTATTTTTGTAATTTTGATGGATTGTTTTTGGTGAAGTTGAAGATGAGGTGCGAGAATATGAATTTTATGATGAATTTGAGTATGCCTAGAATTGAGATGCAAATCTTTGTTGTTTTTGATGATTTTTGTTGTTTTTTTTTGTTTTTTTTTTTGACCAAGCGATTGCGATAATCATTGGAGCTTTTTGGGTTTGACCAAGTGATTGCGATAATCCTTGGAGCTTTTGGGTTGACCAAGTGATTACGATAATCCTTGGAGCTTTTTGGATTGACCAAGAGATTGCGATAATCCTTGGAGCTTTTTGGATTGACCAAGAGATTGCGATAATCCTTGGAGCTTTTGGTGACCAAGAGATTGCGATAATCTTGGAGGTTTTTGGATTGACCAAAAGATTGCGATAATCATTGGAGCTTTTTGGTGACCAAGAGATTGCGATAATCCTTGGAGCTTTTTGGGTGACCAAGAGATTGCGATAATCCTTGGAGCTTTTTGGTGACCAAGAGATTGCGATAATCCTTGGAGCTTTTTGGGTGACCAAGAGATTGCGATAATCCTTGGAACTTTTTGGGTGACCAAGAGATTGCGATAATCCTTGGAGCTTTTTGGTGACCAAGAGATTGCGATAATCCTTGGAGATTTTTGGGTGACCAAGAGATTGCGATAATCCTTGGAGCATTTTTGGGTGACCAAGAGATTGCGATAATCCTTGGAGCTTTTTGGGTGACCAAGAGATTGCGATAATCCTTGGAGCTTTTTGGGTGACCAAGAGATTGCGATAATCCTTGGAGCTTTTTGGGTGACCAAGAGATTGCGATAATCCTTGGACCATTTTTTTTTTGGATATTTCTTTCTTAGATATGAAATGGTCGCAAATGACTGATATTCAAGGGTTCTGTTTCCTTGATACCGTCAAGAGAAGCTATCCTGTACGTCCCGGGTCCTATTTTTCTATCAATGACATAAGGACCTAACCAATTTGCCACAAATTTGTCCCTCATATGGGACGGAAAATTAGAGTTTTGTTGGTTTTCCTTCAGAACCAAATCACCAACCCGAAAGTCTCTTAGGTGAACTTTCATGTTGTAAGATTTTTTAAGCCGCTCTTGATAGATATGTAAGTGCTCGAGAGCATTAACGCGTCATTCGTCAAGCAACGTAAGTTGGTCTAACCGGGCCTGCCACGCAGTGTTATCATTAATGAACCCCTGCATTGATATGCATAGGGAAGGAATTTCCAACTCAAGAGGCATTACTGCCTCTAAGCCATACACGAGCGAAAATAGAGTTGCCCCAGTGGGCATCCGAATGCTAGTGCGATAAGCCCAAAGGGCAAGTGGTATTTGTATGTTCCAATCCTTATGACTATCTACGACTGTCTTTTTAAGGATGGCGACTAGTGTTTTGTTTGATGCCTCTGCTTGCCCGTTTTCTTGCGGATAATAGGGCGTTGAAAAGTTGTGCTGAATTTTGTACTTTGTGGTCAAAGCACGCACGTCTTTCTTCTTGAATTATGGCCCATTATCCGAGATTATTTTGGATGGAATACCAAAATGACATATGATGTAATGCAAGATGAACTCCGTAATACGGGGTCCTTTCATTGAGGTTAACGGAATTGCTTCCACCCATTTGGTAAAATATTATGTGGCCGTTATGATAAATGTGTGACGGCCTGACGATGCAGGGGAGATCTTTTTTATTAGATCGAGGCCCCACTGCAAAAATGGCCAAGCAGACTGGACTTTCTGTAGGGCCTGGGAAGGTACGTGCATCAAATTGGCATGATGTTGACACTTTATGCACTTCTTGACATACTCGCAACAATCTCGCTCTAAATATGGCCAATAATAGCCCATGCGAAGAATGCGCTTTGCGATGGCCATACCACTAAAGTGGCCACCACATGTACCGTCATGCGCTTGGGCGACTGCCCAAGTGGACTCTTGCTGGTCCAAACAATGAAGAAGAATTCTGTCATAGCTTCGATGATACAAAATGTCTCCTATCAAGACATACTTAGTCATTTTTTGCTTGAATGTTCGTTTTGCGGCTTGCGTCAATCCAAAGGGTAGATTACCTAACTTGAGGTAGTCTCTTATGGGTAAATACCAGTCCTGTTGATCGGATACCTCGACAGTTTGAACAGCCAATACCTTTTGGAGTTCTTCCCTAACAAATGCTGATTGGGATAGAACTTGTAAGAATAGCGTTGTGTTGCTATTAAAGGGAGTGGGGGAAAACAAAGACCCCCAGTTGGCCCATTTCAAACAGTCTCAGATTCGAAAGAACTTATCCGAATATGGTTCGATCTGGATCATGTGGACTCCTGGAATGAAGTCTGAGCTTGCGCGCTCCATCGTGGGTTGCGATAAGGTTTTGACTTGAATAGTTGTCATATCACCTGAAAGGTCTTGCGGGATTAGTGACCCCAAAGAGGCCATTGTGTCCGCAAAATGATTCGATGATCGAGGGAGTGCCTCGATGTCATACCACTCAAGTTTTGCCAAGAATTTGTCCATGAGGGCTTTATAGGCCTTCAAAACTGGGCATTTGCATTGATATACCCCTTTGACTTGATTGACGATTAACAACGAATCACCAAAGATGTTCAATCTTTTGATGTTCATGGTGATTGCTGTTTGAAGACCTAGGAGCAAGGCTTCATATTCTGCATTATTGTTGGTGCATTGGAAATTTAATTTAAATGACAGAGGCATTGGAGCGCCCTGCGGTGTGAAGAATACAATTCCTGTGCCACCACCTTGCTCGCATTTAGAACCATCAAAAAATAAGGTTATGTCGGCTCGAGACTCGAGCTCATCAGAATCTGGCGATTCTGAGACATGGAAGACCCCATCATCGGGTAGTTATATGACCAGAGGCTGATCGTCTTCAAGAGGAGCCTCTGCTAGTTGATAGGCTATGACTTGTCCTTTTATAGATTTTTTCCCAATAAACTTAATATCAAATTTCATCAACAACATGATCCATTTCGCCGTGCGACTACTATGATAAGTACGACTCATCATGTATCGCAATGGATTCTCCTTAGACACAACATATGTAGTGTTGCTCAGCATGTAGTGGCGTAGCCTCTTGGTAGCAAATACCACTTCCAAGCAGAGTTTCTCAACGTATGCATAGTTAAGTTCGTAACTGACCAGGGTGCGGCTAAGATAGTAAGTAGCCTGTTATTTGTGAAGTTCGTTCTTCTGGGCTAGCATGGCTCCCAGTGCCACCTCAGTAGCTAAGATGTATAAGTAGAATGGCACTCCTGGTCTAGGTGGTGCCAATACTGGCGACGAAGACAAGTATTGTTTGATTTCTTCAAAGGCTTATTGGCACTCGTCATCCCAATGAAATGTGACCCCCTTGTGCAATAATTTGTTCATTGGTCGGCATTTGTCAGATAATTTCGCTATGAAGCGTTTAATCGACGTGACCTTTCCTTGCAGACTTCGAGTCGCTTGATAGTGGTTGGGGGAGCCATTTCAAGGATTGCCTTGACTTTGTTTGGGTCCACTTCGATGCCTCATTTTGAGACTATAAAACCCAAGATTTTTCCAGATGTGATGCCGAACACGCACTTCTTGGGATTCAGTCTGACCTTATGCTCTATGAGGCGATCGAGAATCTTGCTTAAGTCACCGAGATGATCTGAGCGCAAGAGAGACTTGGCTAACAAATCATCCATGTAATATTCCAAATTTTTGTGCATGTAATCGTGGAAGATATAAGTCATAGCATGTTGGTATGTAGCGCCAGCTTTTTAAGGCCAAAAGGCATGACCTTATAGCAAAATGTCCCCCAAGGCATTGTGAATGCCGTTTTGAGTTGGTCTTCAGGATTGATACGAATTTGATTGTATCCTAAGAAACCGTCCATTAGGGAGAGCATTTCGTGACCTGCTATAGCGTCTACCAATGCGTCGATGCTTGGCAAGGGAAAATCATCCTTAGGACTCGCTTTGTTTAGGTCTCGAAAGTTGGTGCATATGCGAATCCTCCCGTCGGGCTTCTTGATAGGAACCATGTTGGACAACCATGGAGGATAATCCACGCAGATGACAAATTGTGCATCCAACAACTTTTGCAATTCGTATTTGACCATCAAGACCACTGTTGGATGCATCTTTCTTAGTTTTTTCTTTACAGGCTTGATTGTCAGATCAAGCGTTAAATTGTGCATGACTAGCTGCGGGTCTAGTCCTGGCATATGCTTGTACGACCATGCAAAAACCTCCTTCTTTTCTTTAAGAAGGGCAATGTAATCGGCTTGCTCTTCGGGGAAAGGCTTACCCCCGACTTGAGAATCCATGGATTCATTGGATCCATGCCGATGTCTACGTCGGTCGTCTCCTCGACTGACATGTGGGATCCGTCCTCCAACTGATGTGGAGTTGGGATTAAATGGATATCATCAGCTGAGTTAAGATCTACGTTTGGAACCTTGGGTCCCTCTTCAGCTTGAAAAATATCCTGAGTTTTCCTTGGGGTAAAATGAAGCATTTTACCGAAAGGCCAATACTCTGATGGTGACAATGGTGAATTGACACGATCCCAGTCGATGGCATCCATGTCTAGATGCAATGACCATGATGGATCGGTCGGATTACGGATGGGTGCGGTCAAATCAATGGAGATCATGTGGATGGAATGAATTTGGTCTCCAGAACCGCGGGTGTGATGACTTGATTCTTTTAGATGTTCCTTATACTCTGGGTCTGGCTCTATAGGAACGGGCACGAATGGATCTTCCCTAGGTGCAAATTTTGTGAAAAGGAGGGCAGGGTCTTCCCTCGGCACTGCTGTCATGATGGGATCTCGAGGTGGATGATGCTCATCTTGAATTTGGAGCCATGGATCCAACACTTGGTCCCACCTCGCTGGGTCTACATGCCATTCATGTCCCAGTAGTATGCCCATCTGTCCCATTAGATCTTCATGAGTTAGAGCACGGTGATGTCGTCGCACATGTCTGAGATAGTCCATTTCAGTTTCATATTCTGAATCACTTTCATAGATCCAAAATTGTTCATCCTCTTCAGCATCTATTGCTTGTGACATTGAGGACTCTTCTTGTTCCAGTGAATTAATCTGGTCCCATTGTGATTGTTCCATTCTTGGTGGAGGGGCCTGATTCTCTTGGTAATGTATTGTTTCATCTAGAACCTCTAAGGGGAATAGCTTCAGAAATATTTTCGACAACCATTGATGTTCTCTTTGAGGATTACTATCCGAAATTTCACCTCTCTCTAGCAAAGGAGAGGGATTATTGTTTTTTCCAGGGGTGTTTGTTGACCATGGGAGGTAGTCTCCCAGTGTGTATTCTGTATTTGGATTGGCATACGGGTCTTGTGCCAATCCCCCCTTGATGCCTATTTCTAGGCCTTGCATATTTTCAACCAAGATGTCTAATGGCAGGGGATGGTTGAACCCTACCCTTGACTTGTCATATGGCATCTAATATCTTGGTTGGCAAAGGATCCGCATCCCTTGCTCATATCTGCCTAGCTCGTATCCATGCCAATTGCATTGGCCTAGATATTTTAGGGCAAATTCTAGGTTTGACAGATAATTGATGTTTTCCACAAAAGGTTCTTTGTCTGTTTCCTTTTGTTGGCATGGTTCAAGACCATGATCAAGGCCCTCATACACAAAATTTGTCTGGTTCGGTGGGTAGCCTAGAGGAACAATTGTCCCTATGGGAATGAGAGGTCTTCCCATGTCCTATACTGACTCCAATGTGGGGGTTGCCACAATGTTTTGCACTAAGTACTCCCCCAGGCCCGTACTGGCCATTTCAACAGTGATTGTTGATGATTGGGTGGGAGGAAACGGTAGTCCTTCCTGAGTCCATTCCATGTTTGGTTGTTCAGGAGTCTTGGTTTCTGTTGTGTTGGGTTTTTCCTCTATTGGTATCGTTGAGATTGTGGGCAACCTTTATTCTAGAGGCTTAACCTCTTCCATGATTTGTTTTCCCTTGTCCTTCTGTTGGGCCATGATATGTGGCGTTGATGATGAAGGAGCAGGTGATGAAGTTTCACCTGGCTGGGATTTTGTCTTGTTGGCCACCAGTGGTGCCTACGGTATTAGACCCTGTTTAGATGGATTTAATTGGAAATCCAAATGCATTGAAGGGAGGGTCGATTGAGGTATGAATTGTACCGCATTGCAATACTTGAAGGGCTCTAAGTCCATTGGGACTACATGTATTTCCCATTCATAAGCATACTTTAAGCACTGGTGGGCGATCGAAGGGACACACTTCATGTCCCTGATCCAAGGCCGCCCTAGCAGTATATTATAAGCCATTTCAACTTCCAGCACATGGCACAGTGTAGGTATTGACTTTTGTCCTACCTGGACTAGCATAACGATTGTGTCGACTGTCGAGCATATTGCATCACTAAAATCTCGTAGTGTGTACATGGAGGCTATGATGTGAGAGGTTGGCAGCTTCAAATGCTTTAAGGCTACAGTGGTTATGATGTTACTGGATGAGCCAGTATCTATCAGCACTCTCTTGTACGGAATATCGTTGACCCACGTGATAACGTGCAGGGGTGGATCTGCCATGTCATTTGATATCGTTTTGACCTCATCTTCTCTGAATGTGATGACCAGCTCCGTACATTGTTTCACATGTCCCACGAAGGCGTTGAAATAATTTGCCTCATGGGGTTGTAATTCAATGGCTTTTAAAATGTCCATAAGAGCTTCTCTATGGGGAGATGATTGTTGAATAAGCTCGTAGATGGACAGCCTAGCCGACGTGGTCCGCAAACTCTGCGTGAGTTTGGTTCGTATCGTGACCTCAGGTCTAGGCGGAGGTAACTGCATTGGGCGTTGTTGAGGATGCGATGTTTCCGGAACTTCCCTCGTAGCTACCTCAGGGGCAGCTACCGGGTACCTTTCGTTCCTTGTTACTATGCTAATCATTCCCACAAATCCCTGTGTGGGAAGATCTTATCGCACCTTGTTAATCTGGAGTGGTTTTGTCTGTGCCTCGTGGGCTGGCAAGGGGTCCTTGAATACCCCCATTTTTTGGTTGTTTGGTGCGATGGGGTTGTCCACAACCAATGTTTTGTTGTCGATCAAATCCTGGACTAGGTCTTTGAATTTTCAGCACCCATTCAAGTCATGTCCTCTGCGCCTATGGAATCTACAATACAATTCCTCTCTATACCCCTTAGGCTTGGGAATGTTAGGGTCTATAATTTGGATTTCCGGCAGAGTGACTAAATTTGCCGCTGACAAGCGGTCAAATAAGGAGTCCCTAGACTCCGCATATGGGGTGAAATTTCTCCTAGGGCGACGCGGGTAATCTCGCTCCTGTCTTCTATTATCTCTTTCATAAGCAGGAGGCACTGCCTAGTAGTTAGCCTTTTGAGGCTACGTTTCTTGCACAGGCACGGGAACATTTATCGCAACTTGGTTGACTGTAGCGTGTTGTGGTTGCGTTGTTCCAATTTTAGTGGTTTTATTCCTGTTGAGTGTTAATTTGTCATATTACAAATAATAACACGCAACTTAGAGTCTCGAACAAAAGACTCTTTCTTGCAAAGAAATAATTTATTTTATTTTCCTTCCTTTTATTATTTCTCCAAGCTTCTTCGTGAAACAACTTTTACGTATATAAAAATGAATTTCAATTTAATACATACAGCTGATATATCCCAGAATAACTCAAAATCTTGCAGATAGCTGTTAACAAGGGGCCTTTGTTGATTCTCAATGAACTTTATAATCTTGACTTGTTTGATGAATCAAAAATAAATAAATAAAAATCATTTTGATGTTCTAATATTCATAATTTATTCTAAGGTTAACCTGTTCGTTTTATCTCCATTCAATAGTTCTGTTATTTCAGTGTTAGTCTCTGACATGAAATTAAGCATATCAAGGAATAAAACAAAAACTGATTATTTTGAATCAGTCTGGAAAATAATGAAGGATATTAAAATGGTTCACGATCTCCTCCCTGCAAAATCCTAAGTTAAGAGATGAAATCCCCAAAACAACCCAACCGATCAGATCTGTACTAACACACAATCTAATCAGATCAGATGCAAGACTCTAAGGAATAGAATATAACTGCATCATTCTACCATTCACCTATTGTAACCCATCCCATGGCATAAACAAAATAGATACAAGACAAAATGATGCAACGAAAAGATTGACAGTAAAAAAATAGTTTTGGCTTCGATCTCCTTTTGATTTTACACACAAAAGTCGTGTTACCAAAGAAAAATCCTTTATTTCAATAAGTAATGCTTTTTTTGTTACAGTCTCTAGCCCCTGTATCCATCTACATTTCTGCTATTTAACCTTTCTATCGTGCGTTCTCGGCTGCTCCATGACGCTTCGTTTCGACTCCCGAGACCCTTCGCTTCAATTCCTGCCTTTTGGTATTCTAACCCTTGCGTGCAATCGTAACGCTCGATCTCTACGGCCAGTAACTGTTGTTATGAAACGTTACTCTGGTTATGTCATTTCTGCCATGTGTCCTACGTCTCCTGCACCTTTCGTAACACCTTACCACGGAAATCCCGATAGAATTTGCATTTGGCCTCTTCTGTTTCCTAGCCGCGATAACGCGACATGGCCTCTTCTGTTTCCTAGCCACGATAACGTGACATGTCATGATATCGCGACATGTCACGATATCGCGACATGTTCTTGGTCCGTGCGCCTGCAATAGCTCATTGTAGCGATATCGCTACCGACTTTGCTTTGCCTTCTTTTCAAAAAGTGGTAGCGATATCGCTACCACTTTGGTTCCGAGCCTTCCTTTCAAAAAGTGGTAGCGATATCGCTACCACTTTTGTTTCGAGCCTTCCTTCGATGAAGTGGTAGCGATATCGCTACCACTATGGTCTCGAGCCTTTGCTTCACGAAGTGGTAGCGATTCGCTACCACTTTTCCTTTGAGCCTATGCTTCACGAAGTGGTAGCGATTCGCTACCACTTTTACTTCGAGCCTCCGCTTCACAAAGTGGTAGCGATTCGCTACCACTTTTCCTTCGAGCCTCCACTTCATGAAGTGGTAGCGATTCGCTACCACTTTTAACTTTGTGCTTCCTATCGGCAACTCGTAGCACTGGAGAGACAGGTCACGATTTCGTGACCCTTTCAACACTTAGGCATTTTTCTTCTCTTCTTCATTTTTAGCATCCGGGTCTTTGAGATCTTCCCTAAAACCTGCAAAACAAATGTGGGTCCCCACTTCTGGGGTGTGTTGTGGATGAACCACAACAAATGGTGACTCTGCTGTCAAATGCTCTTGAGCATTTTAGTAAGAACCCAACCTAACACAAATCACAAATTTGAAAACATGGGTTAGCCCATAATCAATATAACTAATGCCCAAAATTAGAAGTACATGAATTATCAGAATCATCAAGTACTAGCTCGGTGTGTGCAATGAATTCCTTTCCTTATCATTTGAATTTGATCCACATTCCATCATCGGTTTTGCATGAATGCATATGCGAAATTGTGAATGATTTGCGTATCCTACTGAATATGCCATGAGAAAATGTATAGTCACTCTTGTAGTATTATGTGCAAAAATTCAAGACTGCCAAACCCTCTTAGGATCCACTAGTGAACGGTTCATTATATCCCAAAGTTGGTTATGAGTCCCTACTATCTTGAACCAATGTGCAAGTGGATGTGAAATCAGAACTTTGGGGAATCAGACTCCCAACCAACCGAGATGAGAGTTTAACCCTATCCTTACTATTGAGATATAGAATTCTTTACCTCACTTTGAGAAAAATAACTAAACCAATTATGGAAGAAATGGTCATGCTAGTCTAACCCTCTAGACAATCAGTGGTCTTATCTTTTAGGCAAGACATGATGCCATGCATGGGCCTATCTAACCCCATAATCCAAAAATTATCTTCATTTCTTTGGACCTTTGGGTATGACTACCCATCCCTTGTAGAGGACAAGTAGTACGATCCTTACAATCCAATATAAGGATGAGATGGGAAACATTTATTTATTTTACTTCTTGGTCCTTGGGGATGACTATCCATCCTGGTTAGGGACAAATAGTACGATCCTTACAACCCATGATTTTAAATGTAAATGCAAAATATTAATCTTGTTACTTAGACCTTGGGGATGACTACCCATCCTTTACAGAGGACAAATAGTACGATCCTTACAATCTAAGACTTAATACGAAATGAAACATAAGAGCTTTGGGGAATCAAATTCTCAACCAACCGAGATGAGAATTTATGCCCTATCCTTACTACTCCATGTGGGTCCAATCAAAGCTTTGGGGAATTAGATTCTCAACCAACTTAGATGAGAATTTAACCCTATCCTTACTACTCTGATTTTAGGCTTTAAGCTCTATGGAAGTGGTCAAAACCACTATTTTTAGGATCATGTTGCATAATAGGATAGACATGAAAACCATTTTCGCCCAACCTTTTCCTCCAAGTTAGGTTTTGATCATTTTGCTCAAGATCCATTTTAATGTATGAAACGTGCTTGGTCCTAGATACTTCTCAGTTTCCAACCTTAGGATTTACTTAAATTTATGTTATAACATAACCCTAAGAGGATTCAACATACTCAAATGAATTGCACCTACGATGCATATGCTACTACGGTGAAATGTATGAAAAGTGAGATGGAAAATGAATGCATTATTTCTTGAATTGCAAATGAGATGATTTGTCATGCAAAACTGACTTTTTCATGCATCACAAGCTTCAAATGATCTAAATTAACTGTTTGTATTACATGTGGAGCTTTTACAACATGATTCCAATGTTTCATATTCTCCCAATCTTAGGCATGTGTTCAACATCTACCTTTTATTCCCCCTTATTTTTTTTTATTTTTTTTAAAAGGCAATGAAAAGGAAATCAAAGGAACACCACCGCCTAAATGTCCAACCTACACACAAACGCAAAAACCCAACATTAATACAAGCAAAACCTGCAATAAAAAAAATGAATACATACTAACATATCAAATCTGCACATCAAGAAACTAAATTACAGCATTGACACAAAACTAGATATCTCCTGAAACACACACTTAAGTATCAAATCTCATGCTTGAAAGTAATGCTTCAAGTGCAACCCATTGATAGGTAGTGCCAAATCCTTTCCATCCAAGGTTTTTAGTCTAAAACTATTTTCCCCTAGGATCTCTGAAATCTGGTAGGGACCTAACCAAAGGTAATCAAATTTATCATGTTCCCCCTTCTTCTCATGTCTTTTGTCCCATAACAACACTAAATCTGAAATTTTAAATGCCTTGGCCTTAGACCTTTTGTCAAACCATATTTTTACAATGTCTTGATGTTTACTAAAATGAAGCATAGCTTCATCCCTTTTTTCATCCAAGTGCACTAATTGCGTTAGTCTAGACTCAAGTTTATCATTACTTCCAAATTAATCTTTCATGAAGTGCAGCGTTTGTAATCTGAGATTTGCAGGAAAAATGGGATCTTGTCCATAAACCAGATGGTAAGGAGATGTCCCTATTGCTTCTTTGACTCTGATTCTATCAGCCCAAAGGGCCAACTTAAGCTTATTATGCCAGTCCCGCGGATTCCTTTCCAACAATTTTTTTATGACAGTCAACAGATTCTTATTGGATGACTCGACCAATCCGTTACCTTGAGGGCAATAATTGGAGGAGAACTTTAAACTCACGCTGTTATCAAATGCCCAATTAGCAAACTCTAGAGAGGAAAAGGCCGAACCATTATCACTTACGATGGAGTTAGGCATCCCGAATCTAGTGACAATGTTATCTTCTAAAAATTTAATGACCACCTCTGCAGTAGCATTCTTTGTGGGGATAGCTTCGGTCCATCTCGTGCAATAATCCGTAGCCGTCAAAATATATTTGTGAGCATCGGATGAATTGGGGCTAATAATCCCAATAAAATCTAGGCCCCATTGCGCGAAAGGTCTGGACTCGATTACGGACTGTAAAGGCATGGAAGCGTTTCTATCTCTATTGGCTACAGTTTGACATATGTGACATGACCTCACATGAGAATGGGCATCCTTGAATAGTTGAGGCCAATAATAACCGGCTCTGAGGATTTGATGGGCTGTGGCATTAGCAGACCCATGCCCTGTCCCATGTTTACCATGAAACTCTTCGAGTATTCACACTGCCTCCTCTTGATCAACGCAACGAAGGTAAATACCTTCATGGTTCTTTCTGTATAATGTGCCAGATCTAACTAGAAAATTAGCAGACTTCAAACGCAAGGCTCTGCACTGAGTAGCATTCAAAAGTGATGGACACCTACCATTTAGTAGCTAGTACACCACATCTGCATACCACTCCTCCTTGGTTACATCAGCGACTTCATAATGTTGACAAGGAATTGTGAGATCATGTTCTGTGATTGCCTTAGCTAACCCTTGCCCCCACACTATCTTCATCGATTGGATCTCCAGATCAAATTCCTGCAAAGTTGAAACCCACTTACCACACTTCTCACCTAATTCATTCTGAACGAACATGGCTTTGACAGCAGGATCTAGGATGATAGCAAAGACCCTATTGTGGACTATGTAGTGCCTAAATTTTTTTACAGTATTAACCAGCGCATAAATTTGCTTGTCTAGGGTAGAATATCTCAGTTTCGCATATTTGAGAGGACTACTCAGGAAAGCAATGGGATTTTCAATGCTGCCTTCACTCTTCTGAGTTAAAACACTCGCACAGGAGTGATCTGAAGAAAATGTGTAGATATAGAAAGGCTTCGTATAATTAGGACTCACCAAAACCGGGGCTTTAGAAATCGCATACTTGATATTATCAAAAGCCTCTATCCTTTCATCTGTCCAAATTATCTGGACCTCTTTCTTTAGCATGTCGTTCAAAGGTCTTGCTATCTCCACAAAATCTGCGATAAATTTTCTGACAAAATTGATCTTTCCAAAAAATGATCTCAACCCCTTCTTGCTATTGGGACGAGGAATTTGCTATATGGCTTCTATTCTCTCAGGGTCAATGGAAATTCCATCCTTAGATATTATATGCCCCAACAGTTTTCCTTCTGTTACCCCGAAGATGCACTTATTTGGGTTGAGAGATATACCATGTTCCCTGCATCTTTGAAAGACTTTCTTAAGATCCCTGACATGGTTTTCTCTGTTCTTAGAAAATACAGGAATGTCATTGACGTAAACAATGATGCACTTACCAATAAGCCCTTTAAAAGCAAAATTCATAGCTCGCTAGAAAGTGGCACCTACGTTCAATATTCCGAAGGGCATTCTCCTGTATGCAAAGGTGCCCCATTTTGTCGTAAAAGCAGTATTCATCCTATCACTAGGATGGATAAGGACCTGATTATATCCCGAATAACCATCCAAGAATGACATCATCTCCGACCCGTTTACCTTTTGGAGTATTTCATCGATGGTGGGTAACGGGTAGTTGTCCTTTTGGGATGCCTTATTGAGATTTTTGAAATCAATGCACAACCTTATTTCTCCACTCTTTTTCCTCACAGGGACTAGGTTAGCAACCCACGTGGAATGCCTAATGGGAAAGATGATCTTAGCTTCTAACAGTCGCTTCACCTCTTTCTCTATCAAGGGTTCTAATAATGGATTAACTCGCCTTTGTCTTTTCCTAAAGGGCTTGGACTCTGGCTTCAGTGGAATCATGTGCATTATGACATTTTGATCATAGGTTTTCAACTCCTTATAACTCCAAGCAATGCAATCTATGTATTCTTTTAATGCATTTGCTATGGAATCCTTCTCCTGCTTGGTACATGCTTTTGCTATGAATACCTCCCGGGGATTTTCTGCACTTCCAATGTTAACCAAATCACAGGCCTCTCCAGGAGATGGAACCCTTTTACCTTTTCTTGGTTTGCATCCGATATCAAAGATTTTTTCTAATGAAGATATCTCATTAGGCATCTTGTTGTTTTTTACAAGATTTTTATCTTTCGAAACTACCTCCTCTACGTCCCTTTCTTCTTCATCTATGTATTGCTTTTCAAATATACCAGAATTAGTGACAAAATGAAATATGTGCCTGTCACTATCAAATACTTGGAAGTTCGTAACATTATCTGGTATCGAGGGACAAGGGACCAACTATATAGAGAACTTCTTGCATTTCTTATGGTCCACTGGCTTCAACATACTCGCTACTATAGCTAGGGAGTCTGCCAGACGATTGCCCTTTCTCGAGATCAGAGAAATGTTAAAGGCATCAAACTCATCTATTAAATCTCTGACCCTAGTTCGGTAAAGCCTGAGCCACCTGTCTTTGCATATGTATTGTCCCCTCACTTGTTTCACCACCAGTTTCGAATCACCAAGGACTTTGATATATTTAATTTTCTTTCGAATGGCCAGCTGTAGTCCAAGAATCAAAGCCTCATATTCTGCCATATTGTTGGTGGCAGGGAACTGTAGTCTGTACGCAACGAATATAGGCTCCTGGTCCGAGCATGACAATTCAACACCGGCTCCTGCTCCTTGTCTGGACCTGGATCCATCAAATATCAAGGTCCAAATGTCTTGATGTCCTTCAGTAAAGTTGTGCCCCATCCTTTCATCATGGGTATTTTCGAGTGCTTCTATGTCCAAACAGGTATGCTCCCAACTCGGCTTCAATGTACTGGATCTCGTTCGGCTTGTTGTAATCTGTGATCATCTCTTTGAGTCGAGGTTCACTGTCAATTCGAATTTGATTGGCCACTCCCCTCCAAGGTAGCCACATGTGTGAAGAGTCTATCACAATGTAACCGTTTAGGTTCTTACTCCAATCTCTTCCCAATACCATGCCATATTTGATAGGAATGTCAAGCACCAATATGTCTATGCGCTATTGAACTCTGGGTTCTGAATTGACTTGAATATGCACATCACCCAGCTCTCCTACTGCCTCCATAGTTGACCTGTCCAACTGCACCACCCTACTCCTAGAAGGCTTTGGTGTAAGTCCCAATATTTTATAGATTTCTAAGGGCATGATAGTATCCGAGGCCCCTGAGTCTATTAAACAATTGTGCAAGTTTTTACCTGCAATTCTAATGGTTACCAAAAAGGGAGGTATATCTCATTTTTCTTTTTGTACAACCACTCGGGACTCAGCACTTTTAGCTTCATGAACTTGTGCGAATGGATTTAATCCTTTTGGTGAACTCACTTCTTGGCCTAATAATCGGGCCATGTCATACATCGATACATTGGCCCTATTCTTCTTCATATATTCCACCAAATCGTAAGTGAGCTTTTCTGGATTTGGCAAGTTTTGCATCATCTTAGACTTTTCGACCTTCGATGGAGGAGGGGGATTGACATATCCTTTAGGGTCAGGAGGGAGTAATTGATTATTAGGAGGAGCAGAGGAAGTTTTGGGCTCTTTAGAACTCCTAGTGTAATATTTGTGATTTGCTTTCCCAAAACGTTTGTTTGCATGAACTTCCAAAGCTTCTTCATCTTCGCTTCCAAAAAATTCTACGTCCTCCTCTTCTTCATTTTCATTGGAATGTATGACCTCCGTTAGCATAGACTCCGGTTTCACATGGCCACAGTGTGGGCAATCATTATCACAAGATCCTGCATCTCCACAGTCTTCCGAAATGTCTACCTGGTTGGCAACGGGATTGGGTATCCGCCCGTTGTTAGGCTGTGTGTTATACATTCCTTTTCCTCTATGATTGTGAGGTCGGTTATGGCCCATGGCCTGATCAACTTTTTTATTGATATTACCCACTGTTACTAACACCTTGGCCAACATTTCTTTCATATTTTCTATGGCTGCTTCGGACCCTTGTGGTTGAGGCACTGCAATTGCAGGTCCAGCTGTGTTGGCTGCATTAGCCACCTCTGGACTGGGTACAATGGCTTGGGTTTGGGCAGGTGGATTCCATCTTGGAATCCCATTTTGAATGGCTTGAGTTTTGGCAGGTGGATTCCATCTTGGATTCCCATTTTGAATGGGAGTGATTGTTGGATAAGTCATTGAACTTGGCGTGTTAATTGAGCAAACCCCGACATGGTCAACAGATTATTGCCCTTACCGAACCCATGCAAACCCATCGAGTTATTTTGAATCAAACTCTGTGTTTGAACAGCGGCATTCAGATAACCTGTCAATGGTGTAACTTGGGTGGGTGTTTGGAAGTTGTTCAACATCGGAGCCTGTGGTGCTACTACCTGGTTCATCATGGAAAATTGGTTGTATGGGCCATATTGTCCCATCCCAGTCAATTGAGACAATCCTACGCATAGCAGGTTCATCTGCTGTTCGAGAGTCATTGTTCCTGCATAAGCCAAAGGAAGGGTTGTAACCTGAGGGTTCCTTCTAGTCAACAAAGATGTTAAAGGATCTAAGGCTCCTAAGTATAGCTGCAAGGCAATTGTAGGGTCTACCGCAAAGTGACGAGTCACATTCGTATATAGCTTTTGAAATCTCTGATTGAACATTCAAATGGGCTCATTGGTTTGTCTTTTGCAAGATACGAAGAAATTGTATGTCATGGAGGGATCTACTAACTGTCTGAATTGCCCTATGAACGCAGTTTCTAGCTGGGCCCATGAAGTTATGTACCCTGCTGGCAAATTTCGATACCATTCGTTAGCGATGTGGTCTAGACTAGTAGGGAAAACTTGACAGACAACATCCTCGTGAGTAACCCCCTGCCTAAACATGTAATATTTATAGATTTGGACATGATCTTCTGCTGTTGTTGGACCATCATGAATGAATTTGGGTAATCCCCTTTCAATGTTTCTAGGCAAGTCGTGGACTGCCCCGGAATATCTAAATGGGAACTCTGAGCACCATACCAAAGGGCAGGTGGTTGTTGTTGTTGTCGTTGGGCCATGTTATTCAAAGGTGTCAACCCTGTGGGAACAATTGGAACTCCTGGAACTGTGGAGACAGATACAACTGGTGTTACTATCCCACTTGAACTTAAGGGTTCAGGCCCACTAGAGGTACTTGAGTCCAAAGAAATCCCTAACTCAAGTATACTGGGTGGTATTTCAACTTCTAATGTTTTGTTTTTCGGTCTCCTAGCAGTGGGAGAAAGGCTTTGGAAGATAGTTTCCCCTGTGGTTTTAGACCTAGTAGCAATGTACTCAGGTTGGGTCAGCTTGGAAACTCTAGGACTCTAAAAGATTTATCAACTCTGCTGCCAGATAGTATGTCTGGTGTTACACCTACAAGCACAATAGGTGGAAATAAAACTACCCACGTTAATTGTTAGAACAAATCAAAATTGCAAAGCAATACAGAAGGCCCTCCTTCTAGCGCCAAAATGTTGAGTGTTAATTTTTCATATTACAAATAATAACACGCAACTTAGAGTCTCGAACAAAAGACTCTTTCTTGCAAAGAAATAATTTATTTTATTTTCCTTCCTTTTATTATTTCTCCAAGCTTCTTTGTGAAATAGCTTTTACGTATATAAAAATGAATTTCAATTTAATACATACAGCTGATATATCCCAGAATAACTCAAAATCCTACAGATAGCTGTTAACAAGGGGCCTTTGTTGATTCTCAATGAACTTTATAATCTTGACTTGTTTGATGAATCAAAAATAAATTAAAAAAATCCTTTTGATGTTCTAATATTCATAATTTATTCTAAGGTTAACCTGTTCGTTTTATCTCCATTCAATAGTTCTGTTATTTCAGTGTTAGTCTCTGACATGAAATTAAGCATATCAAGGAATAAAATAGAAACTGTTATTTTGAATCAGTTGGAAAATAATGAAGGATATTAAAATGGTTCACGATCTCCTCCCTGCAAAATCCCAAGTTAAGAGATGAAATCCCCAAAACAACCCAACCGATCAGATCTGTACTAAAACTCAACAATTCCACTCTTTATTCTTAGGCTTGGCAATTGCACCTTTGCCTATCTTAATCTCTTCTATGACTCTGGCTTGCGCCAAAGCTTCTTCTAAGTTGTCGTATTGTCGCAGCAACAATAGACCAGAGATTGATTTTAAGCAAATTTTTGCGAACATCTGCGTGAGATCAGACATAGGAGGACGGTAGGGTAACCTAGAAAGCAAAGCTCTCCATCGATTCTCGTACGCTGCCATTGTTTCCTCTTCAAATTGCTTGAGGCTCGCTAAATCACTTAGTGATGCCTTCTTCCTTGTGTTGAAGGCAAAGCGTTCAAGAAACGCGTCTACTAATTGATCTAAATTGCTTATGTTGTGTTTGGGCAGTTGTGTGAACCAATCCGAGGTAGGGCCTGTGAATGTGGTTATGAATGTTCTAAGAAACAATGCGTCATTATCTTGGATGCCGAAGCATTGGCTTAGAAATCGTGTAACGTGTTCCTGTGCATCCTATTCACCTTTAAAAACTGCCAATTGAGGCAACTTGAAGTGTTCAGGGTAAAGAGGTGTAGGCACTGATGGATGCACCGAATTACTACGGAGTAGACGTAATGTGGGTTTTTGATGCCCAACAGCTTTTGTCTCCACAGACTCCAAACGCTCCAATAGCGCTTGGTATGCATCGAAAGATTTTATTTCTTCCTCTCTTGTTCGCTCTTGTTGCAAGTTACGGTAAACTGGAGGCCTATGGAGGGGTGGCCGAATGGCATCCTTCCTACCTTGATGGGGAGTTTCAACATATTCCTCTTCTGGTTCATACTCCTCATAAAATTCTTGAGGAGTCTCTGGGCGAAACCTATGACCCTGATCAAGCTCTTGCTGAAGGTACCCATCATTGTTTCGGGGAGTTGCCTCCCTCTCGAATCTATGAGGTCTTGGAGGCAGAGCTTGACGAGGTCGTGGAGACCTTTCCTGCACCAACGGATTATGCCTCTCATACTGTTCAGCTCTTTAGATGCGAGGGGTTGGCCCTCTCTTAGGTATTTCATAGCGTAACTCATCCGCTTCGCGTTGCATGCGTTCTCTATCCAAGCGGTGTCGGTACTCTATTTCCTGATAACTTGGTTTAAGCCGCATGGTTTGGGCTTGACGGGTGGTATATCTAGCAACCGTTGGGTCAATTTGGTCTACCCTATTTTTCTCAGGAGGTTTGAATGTTTCTCCTATGTGTTTACCTCGAGTTTGCTGGTATAAGGTTTCAATGGGTCACTTCCCTCTATCGAGGTAAGCGGTATGTGCTCGATGTTCTGGCCTCAAGGGGTGATCATGATATCCTACTAGTGCGGAAATGCAAGGTTCCCACGTTGTTTGTTGCCCTCGAGGAATGCGATGGATTTCCTCGTACTCCCTTTCATGGGTGTAAAGGGGGTGGGCAGAGTTAGGTCGCCCTATGTAAGGAGCTCTGCACTCCAGATTTGGTCTCTCTGTTCTGATGATAGGTAAAGAAGGGACGCCATATCCACGTTGCCCCTCCAAATGGATGGTGTGCCTGTCTAGCGCTTCATCGCACTGTGGCCACTCATGCCTAACTTCAAGAGGTGATTCTCTTTTTATGTCAAGGTCTACATGTAAGGCATCTTCCCGAAAGGGGCTGCTTTGAATAGGCATACCCCATCGAGGATTCTGAATTGGATTCCTTTGTAGGTTAGACCTATAAGGCGATATGACCAAATCCTCAAGACTGAAGTGAAGGCGACTTGTGCCTGCTTTTTGTGTACCTTTCGGAGCTTCTGCCCTTGATTGGGCTTGACTGCGGGTGTACACCATTGCGGTGCTTCTATGCTATCTAAATAATTTTTTATCTCGTTTATGACTTTGTTTGTCTACACTAAGTAGAATTAAGCACACACATTCACAAAACCGTGATTATCTCTTTTAAGGATTAAATGGTGTGTCCTAAACTGGTTTAGTGCATTTTGATGTTTTGTTTTGTTTTTTTAGGTTTTGAAGATCGTTTAAATGCATTATGACGGCTCATATAACTCCCAAAATGGTTGCCCCTTCAATATACCAACCAGGCCGATATACCAACCTCTCTATATACCCGCCCTTACGAGAGGGAGACTATAGGTACGTGAGAGTAGAAGGTACATGGTACGTAGGCGGTACAGAAGGGGGATTGTCCTATTAATGGCACCTACCATAGAAAACTTATCCTCGTGCGCATGGGAATCACCCCAGTGACACTCGGTCTGTCTTCGTCAGGATTTACGCCTAACAACAGTTGACAATCGGGAAATGGATGCAAATCAAGCCAAGGTGGTGATGAAATCCACCAATGGTCTTGATCAAGGGCTGGGGTCTTACGACCAGTTCCTTGGTTTAAAATTGTTACGTGGAGTGTGTGAGGTTCATTTTATTTAACAAAAATGAAACAAGCATGAATGATTTTCCCTAAGTATGCAGGATAAAATGAAAACAGTCAAAGAAACGAGAAAATAGAAACAGAAAATTTAACGAGAGATGATAAAATCCCTACCTCTTCTCTCGCTCGCTCCAGCTTGCCTCCGAATTTCTACTCGAAAATCTGCAGTGCAGAAAATCGTCCCCTGGTGAGACGATTTACAGAACAGAAATCATCCCTGGCAGAGACGATTTTAAAATCGTCTCAGGGTGGGACGATTTCCAGTAAAGTAATCGTAACATTCAGAGATGATTAACAGTCTGCAAAAAAAAATGTACCTATAAAACACAAAATACAAAAACCCGATTAGTTTTCTGTGATCTTAAAAACAGGGAACACGTCCCACCGTGATCGCCACTGAAAGCACGAGATTTCGAGCGAAGGAAACACTAATTGCGATGCAACCAAAATCAAGTGTGCTTAAGTCCTAGAAACATAAAGTGCATGAAATGGAAAAGAAACGCATTAGAAGAGACACAAGCAAATTGAGAAAACACAGCCCTTTCATTAATATCCCTTGATCTCTGTTACAATGACGTCTCCTCCCTTTTCGGGGGCTAGGAGCGTTAAAAGAATTCGATTACAATCACTCAATGTTCCTCTTTCCGCGTGCCCACGATTGCAATGGGCAGGCCAAGATGATGTCATCGCTGATGTCGATGAGTTCTTAACCTCTGCTGCTTCTCCTACGAACAAAGAAACAACCAAGATGTCAGTAGCACCTGCTGCAAATGAAAGGTGTTTGTTCTTTAAAATCATCAAAAGATGCATGCAAACATTTATCTAAAACAGTAAACAAAATGATTCTAAACAGCCTGAAAACTTTCCAAAAGACATAAAATGTTACCAATAGGCCATTGCCACTGAGACAGTCAGCCAATCTGCTTTCAACTAGAAATCATCCCTAGGTAGGATGATTTCTGACTGTAAATCTTCCCTGGGTGGGATGATTTCTTCTGTGTTGGGGAAACCGAACTGAAACGCTCCAATGTCGACTCTCGAGGTCTCCAAAACACCTGCAGATAGGGGGGTTATGTAATTGGGGCCATTTTGGGATGACCCAGATGGTCGGATTCTCCCAATTTGGCCTCTACCCTCAGGAATTTAATATCGCCTCCTGCAAGTTAGTGAAACTACAAAACGACACAAAACATACTAGAATCTGATCAAAGGTTACGAAATTGCAGCTATGAGTTAACCAAATATGATAACACAAAATGTAACCTGAAAAAGTAATCTAGAATTCTCTAAAACTTAGAAATTGCGGGGGTGCCCAAGTGGGCCTCCCACCGTTGGCACTTGATTCCGACGCCAATCCACTAGGGATGGGCCCAAAACCTCTTAGGATTTGGGGGTCGGTGAATTGGTTGGTTCAGGTGTCCATGTGTTGGATTTGGGTCAGGTTCAAGCTTCCAAAATCCACCCAACAACCTCCCTTTCAAAAGAGATTGGTGGATGTGGGAAAGTGAACCAAAAGGGATGCAAGTGGGTCTTCAACTCGGTAGCACTTCGTTGCTTGAAAACTCCTTCAACCTGTCTATCTTGGGTGAGAAAAGTCTCACATTTTATAGACCCAAGGGGTCTCTTTTGGGAGGGAAGCACAAATGCCATGTGTTGGTCATAGGCGCCATGTGGCAGTCTTGTCTTCCCATGAGGGAGGGGAGTCATCCATTGAATTAGGCTTTCATAACTGCCCTTGTGACAGTCCTCAAATGGCCTATTTGCCCACTCACACACGCGTGCGAGGCAGGAGTCATCAACTGACTGTTCTGGGCTGCCACTTGGCCTCATTTGTCTTTTTGCTCGTTAAACTTGGAAATCGTCTCACCTAGGGACGATTTCAGAAATCGTCCCTGGGTGAGACGATTTCAAGCTAGCAATCGTCCCTGGGTGAGACGATTTCAAGCTAGAAATCGTCCCTGGGTGAGACGATTACTAGGCAAAGTGTATAAGTGTGCCAAATTGCTTCTTGACCTCACAAAATTGCTATGAAAGTGGTTAAGACCACTGTTTGACCTCTGAGGGCTGCCCTAGTGGTTGTGTTTGTCAAAGCGATCAGTGTTTGTAGTCACATAATCGTATTGGTGCTATTTTGGTGTCTACACCCACATTTGAAACAGGCAGGCCCAAGTGTTGCCACCGCTTATGCCAATAAATCCTTTCTTGTTGCTTCTCCTACGATCAAAGAAACATAGAGATGTTAGTAGCACCTACAACACAAGGATAGAATGTAATGCAGGATAACATACAATTGAAAACGTAATGCAGTTGTAGGACGTCTAAAGCGTAATGCAAGATATATTCGCTAAACTATTTAAACAGGCTAAAACATAATGCAAGATATATTTGTAATGACTAATCGTTGCTGCCAAGCATCACCAAAAGGCTGCTGCCTGCAACTTGCAACCTGCAACTCTGCCACCTGCAAATAATCGCTGCATATATACGACAAACTAATCGCTGCAACCTGCTACTCTGACAGAGAACCAAACATCTACAAAAAAACATGATAGTATTTGACATGCGGCTTCTGAAATCCGAATTAAAGCGTAATGAAGGATATATATTCGATAAAATGTCTTCTAAAATCAAGATTGTGAGCTATTTAGAATATAATGCATAATATTTGGTGAGCGGCTTCTGAACGTTAGAACGTAATGCAGAATATATGTTCGGCAAAATATAATGCAGAATAAACAAATAATAACCGAATAGGTTAAAATGAAATTAACAAAAATGTGCGGGGTGCCCAAGCGGGCCGCCCCCGTTGGAACTTGATTTCGGTGCCAATCCACTAAGGAAGGGCCCAAAATATCTCAGGTTGTGGTGTCGGAAAATTGGTGGATTACGGTGGTAAAATGTCAAGTTTAGGTCCGATTCACGCTTCCAAAAACCACCCAACAACCTCTCTTGCAAAAGAGATTAATGGATGTGAAAAGGTGAATCAAAACGGATGCAATCGGGTCTTTAAATGGACAGCACTTCGTTGCTTTTAAAATGCCTCCAGCTTGTCTTTTGGGTGGGAAAGTCCATCATTTTATAGACCCACGGGGTCTCTTTGGAAGGGTACGCAAGGATGCCACATGGTGGCCATGCCTTCCCAAGAGGGAGGAGACTCCTCCCTGACTTGGGCTTACATGACTACCCTTGTGATAGTCTGCTAACTGCCAATCTTTCCACCTATGCGTGCATGCACAGCAGGCGGAAATAATTGACTGTAAGAGCTGCCACTCATTTTAATGTCCGCTTTCGATGGTTAAAAATCTGCCTTTGATGTTTTAATGTTTGCTTTTAATGTTTTAATGTTTGCTTTTAATGTTTTAATGTTTTAATGTTTGATTTTGATCGGTTAACATTTGATTTTAAATTCTTAAAATCTGCCAGGCGCAAATGCAGGAGTCTATCACGATATCGTGACACTAAGAAGAAAACAGGGCGCAGGGTGGGAGCTATCGCGATATCGCGATAGCGTGACATCACGCTGTCGTGATATTGCAACCGTCATGATATCGTAGTCACGACCATCGTGATATCACGACAGCATGACTTCATGACTATCACGATATCACGACCGTCATGATATCGCTATAGCACGACGTCACGACTGTCATGATATCACGATCGTCGCGATACCACGACAGCGCGACGTTGCGATATCGCGACAGCGCGACGTCGCAACTATCATGATATCGCGATCGTCGTGATACCATGACAGCGCGACGTCATGACTGTCACGATATCGCAATGGTCACGATATCGTGACAGGCAGCATTTGCCTAAGTGCAGCATTTGATTAAGTGTTTCAAAACAATTTCTTGCCTAAGTGTTTAAAAACAATTTTTACCTAAGTGTTTAAAAGCAATTTTTGCCTGTGTTTAAAAGCAATTTTTGCTAGTCATGTAACTAAAGCACTGTCACGTAACCGGATTGGTACCTTCCAACACTACTATGTAAGTGGCTAGGACCACTGTTTGACCTCTAAGGGCTGCCCTGAAGGTTGTGTGTGTCAATGCGATCAGTGTTTGTAGTCACATAATTGGATTGGTGTTGTTTTGGTGTCTACAATGTCATCAAAGGCTAACTGACACTCATCATCCCAGTGAAATGTAAATCTCTTGTGCAATAATTTGTTCATGGGTCGGCACTTGTCAGATAACTGCGCTATGAAGAGCTTGATTGACGCGACCTTTCCCTAGAGACTTCTGAGCTACTTAATGGTAGTTTGGGGAACCATTTCAATGATTGCCTTGACTTTCTTTGGGTCCACCTCGATACCTCACTTTGAGACTATGAAACCCAAGAGTTTTCCAAATGTGATGCCAAATACGCACTTCTTGGGATTCAGTCTGACTTTATGCTCCATGAGGCGATCGAGGATCTTGCTTAAGTCATCGAGATGATTTGGGCACAAAAGAGACTTGGCCAACAAATCATCCATGTAATCTTCCAAAGTTTTATGCATGTAGTCATGGAATATGTACGTCATGGCACGTTGGTAGGTGGCACCAGTATTTTTAAGGCCAAAAGACATGACCTTATAACAAAATGTCCCCCAAGGTGTTGTGAACATTGTTTTTAGTTGGTCCTCGGGATTGATACAAATCTGATTGTATCCCGAGAAACCATCCATGAGGGATAGCATTTCATGACCTATTGTAGTGTCTACCAACGCGTCGATGCTTGGCAAGGGGAAATCATCCTTAGGAATCACTTTGTTTAGATCTAAAAAATCAGTGCATATGTGAATCCTCCCGTTAGACTTTTTGACGGGCACCATGTTGGACAACCATGGTGGATAATCCATGTAGATGACAAACTGTGCATCCAACAGCTTTTGCAATTTGTCTTTGACCATCAAGGCCACTGTTGGGTGCATCTTACATAGTTTTTGCTTAAATGGCTTGATTTTCGGATCAAGCATTAGATTATGCGTGACTAGCTACATATCTAGCTCTGGCATGTCTCTATATGACCATGCAAAAACCTCCTTCTTCTATTTGAGAAGGGCAATGTAGTCAACTTGATCTTCGGGGGAAACACTTACCCCTAGCTTGAGAATCCATGGATTCATTGGATCTATGCCGATGTCTACGTCAGTCATCTCCTTGATTGACATGTGGGATTCGTCCTCCAACTGATGTGGAGTCGGGATCAAATGGATATCATTAGCTAAGTTTAAATCTACGTTGGGAACCTCCGGTTCCTCTTCAGCCTAAAAGATATCCCGAGTTGTCCCTGGGGTAAAATGAGGCATTTTACCAAAATTCCAGTACTCTGATGGGGATGGATGTGAATTGACATGATCCCAATCGATGGCATCTATGTCTAGATGCAAGGACCATGCTGGATCGGCCAGATTGCGGATGGGTGCGGTCAAATCAATGGAGATCATGTGGATGAAATGAATTTGTTCTCCATTACCGCAGGTGTGATGACTCAAACATTCTGGATGTTCTCTGTATCTTGGATCTGGATCTAGAGGGATAGGCATGAATGGATCGGCCCTATGTGCTGATAGAAAGACAGGGTCTTCCCTCAGCACTAATGTCATTATAGGGTCTCAGGGTGGACGATGTTCATCATAAACTTGGAGCCACGGATCCAACACTTGGTCCCACCTTGTTGGGTCTACGTACCACTCATGCCCTGGTAGTATGCCCATCTATGCAAATAAGTCATTAATCCCTAAGGGACGCCGTTGTTGCACTTGTTGCCTTTGTTGCATTTGTCGCATGTGGTTGAGATAGGCCATCTCAGTCTCATCTTTTGAATCACTATCGGAGATCCAAAAATGTTCATTTTATTCAACAACTACTTGTGACATTAAGGGTTCACCTTGTTCTAGCAAATTAATCTGGTCCCATTGCGGTTGTTCCACACTTGGTGGGGGGACCTGATTCTCTTGACATAGCACTGGTTCAATTGGAACCTCTAAAGGGAACAGTTTCAAAAATATCTCTTGCCAGTTATTCATGGGAATCTCTCATGAGTGATCACTATTGGATTTGAAGGGATCATATGATTCTAATTCATCTTTCGAAGATCCTTTTGGACACTGTTTATGCTCTCCTTGAAAGTTAGTGTCCGAACTTTCACCTCTCTCTAGCAAAGGAGAGGGATTTTTGATGTTACCAAGGGTGGTTGTTGACCATGGGAGGTAATCTCCCAATGTATATGTTGTGTTTGGGTTGGCATAAGGATCTGATGCCAATCCACCCTGGTTGCCTATTCCTAGGCCTTGCATGTTTTCCACCAATATGTCTAAGGGCAGGGGGTGGTTGAACCCTACTATCGACTTGTCATAAGGCATTTGGTATCTTGGTTGGCAAAGGACACACACTCCTTGCTCATACCTACCTAGCCCGTATCCATGGCAATTGCATTAGCCAAGGTATCTCAAAGCGAAGTCCGGGTTAGACAGATAGTTGAAATTTTCTATAAAAGGCTCTTCATCCTCGTCCTTTTGCATGCATGGTTCAGCACCATGGTCAAGGCCCCCATACACAAAATTGGTCTGGTTTGGTGGGTAGCCTAAAGGAACAATTGTCCCTATGGGGAGGTGAGGTCTCCCCATGTCTTGCAATGACTCTAGTGCGGGCGTTGCTACAACATTTTGCACTAGATATTCCCCCAAGCCCGTACTGGCCATTTCAATAGTAATTGTTGACGATTGGGAGGGAGGGAACGAAAGCCCTTCTGGAGTCCATTCCATGTTGGATAGACTATGAGCCTCAGCTTCCATTGTGCTAGGTATCTCTTCTGTTGAGATGGTTGATATTGTTAGCAGCACCTCCTCTAGGGGTTGAGCCTCTTCCAGGATTTGTTTTCCTTTGTCCTTCTGTTTAGCCATGATAGGTGGTGTTGGTAGCGAAGGAGTGGACGATGAAGATGCACCTAGTTGGGGTTTTGATGGATTAGTCACCAGTGGTGCCCGTGGCATCAAAACCTATCTAGATGGATTTAACTGGAAATCCAAGTGCGTCGATGGGAGGGTCGATTACGGCATCAATTGCACCGCATTGTAGTATTTGAAGGGTTCTAAGTCCATTGGTACTACATGTACTTCTCCTTCAAATGCATACTTCAAACACTGGTGAGCTATCGAAGGGACACACTTCATGTCCCTGATCCATGGTCGCCCTAGAAATATGTTGTATGCCATATCACCTTCCAAAATATGGCACAATGTAGGTATCATATTTTGTCCTACTTGAACGGGTAGAACAATTGTGCCAATTGTCAAGCATATCACATCATTGAATGCTCGTAGTGTGTAAGTGGAAGCGGTGATGTGAGAGGCTGGCAGCTTCAGATGTTTCAATGTTGCTATAGTAATGATGTTACTAGATGAGCCAGTGTCTACCAACACTCTCTTATATGGGATCCCGTTGACTCGCGTGATTACATGCAGGGGTGGGTCTACCATGTCATCAGATACTGATTTAACTTCATCTTCTTGAAAGGTGATGACTGGCTTCGTACATCATTTTACATGTCCCACAAAGTTATTGAAGGAATTCGCTTCATGGGGCTGCAACTCAATGGCTATCAAAATATCCATGAGAGCCTCCCGATGGGGCGCTGATTATTGTATAAGCTCATATATGGAGAGCCTAGCCGATGTGGTCTGCAAAATCTACGTGAGTTTGGTCCGTATCATGACCTCGGGTCTAGGCAGAGGCAACTGCATAGGGTGTTGTTGAGGTTGCGACATTGCTGGAACTTCCCTTGTGGCTATCACAGGGGCAACTCCTGGGTATTTCTTGTTCCTGGTCAGTATGCTTATCATTCCCACATACCCTTGCATGGGGAGATTCTGTCGCACCTCATTGACCTGAAGGAGTTTTTTAGGTACCTCATGGGCAAGCAAGGGATCTTTGAAGACTCCCATCTGTTGGTTATTTGGTGCTATGGGGTTGTCCACTGCCAATGTTTTATTATCAATCAAGTCTTGTATCAATCCATTGAATTTCTAGCATGCATTCAGGTCATGTCCCCCTCGCCTGTGGAACCTACAATATAAATCCTCTCTGTATACCTTAGGCTTGGGAGTTTTAGGATATATAGTTTGGATCTCTGGAAGGGCAATTAAATTCACCGCTGACAAGTGGTCAAACAAAGAGTCCCTGGACTCTGTATAAGGAGTGAATTGTCACCTAGGGCAACACTACTAATTTTGCTCCTATTTTTTATTTTCTCTTTCATAATTATTAGGAGGCACTGCCTAATAATTAGCCTTTTGAGGTTGTATTTCTTGTGTAGGATTAGGAACATTTATCACAACTTGATTAACCACAACGGGTTTTGGTTGCGTAGTCCCTGTCTTAGTGTTTTTGTTCCACTCTTTCTTTTTAGGTTTGACAATTTTTCCATCCTGTATTTTGATCTCTTCAATAACTCTGGCTTGCGCCAGAGCTTCTTTTAAGGTGGCGTATTGCTGTAGCTACAATAGCCTAGAGATCGATCTTAGACAACTTCGTGAAAACATTTGTGTGAGGTTGAACATAGGGGGAAGGTAGGGTAGCTTAGAAAGAAGAGCCCTCCATCAATTTCTGTAAGCCACCATTGTCTCTTCCTCATATTTTCTGAGGCTGGCCAGGTCACTCAATGATGCCTTCTTCTTGGTGTTGAAGACAAAGTGTTCAAGGAATGCATCCACTAATTGATCCAAGTTATTTATGCTATGCTTCGACAACTATGTGAACCAATATGAGGTAGGGCCTGCAAATGTGGTTATGAATGTCCTTAGCAACAGTGCATCATTATCCTAAATGCCAAAGCATTGGCTCAGGAATCTTGTCACATGCTCTTGGGCATCCTCTTCACCCTTAAAGACTGCCAACTGAGGCAACTTGAAGTGTTTAGGGTAAAGAGGTGTGGGCACTGACGGATGCACTGGATGACTACGGAGTTGACATAACGTGGGCTTTTGGTTCCCAAAAGCTTTGATCTCCATAGACTCCAAATGCTCTAATAGCGCTTTGTATGCATTAGAAGATTTAATCTCTTCCTATTTTTTTTGCTTTCGTTGTGAGTTATGGGATACTGGAGGCCTATGGAGGGGTGGCCGGATAGCACCCCCTCCATCATGATAGGGCGTTTCGGCCTGCTTTACTTCTGGTTCATACTCCTCGTAAACTTCCTAAGGAGTCTTTGGGTGAGACCTATGACCCTAAGTGGGTCTCTGTGGAGGGTACCCATCATTGTTTCGGGGAGTGGCCTCCCTCTCAGGTCTATGGGGTCTCGAAGGCAAAGCTTGACGAGGTCGCGGAGACCTATCCTACACCAAGGGATTATGCCTCTCATATTGTTCCACTTTTTGAGTGCGAGGGGTTGGAACCCTCTCAGGTAGTTTATAAAGCAGCTCGTCCGCTTCGCGCTACATGCACTCTTTGTTAAGGCGGTATAAGTGCTCTAACTGCTGATGATCTTGCTCAAGCCACGTGATCTGGGCTTGGCGGGCGGCATGTCTGGCGACTGCCAAGTCAATTTGGTTTGCCATATTGGGCTTAGGAGGATTGAATGTTTCTCCTATGTATTTACCTTAGTCTTGATGACCCGAGATTTCAATGGGTCACTTCCCTCTGTCGAGGTTGTCAGAATTTACCTGAGGCTCTAGCCTCGATGTGTGACCATGGTATCTAGCAGGTGCGGAAGTGCAAGGCTCCCGTGTTGTATATTGCTCTTGAGGAATTTGATGGTCTTCCTCGTACTCCCTTTCATGGGTGTGAAGGGGGCAGGCAGAGTTAGCTTGCCCTGTGTGGAGAGCCCTGTGCTCTGGATTTTGTCTTTCAGTTCTAACAATGATGGGAGGCAAAGGAGATATGCCATAGTCACGTTGTCTCTCGTCATGGGCACTGTGCTTCTCTAGCGCTTCGTTGCGCTTTGGCCACTCATATCTAGCCTCAAAAGGTGGTTTTCTATTTACGTTAAGTGCCACACGTAAAGCTTCTTCCCGAAAGGGGCTGTGCTGAATGGGCGTGTTCCCTAGAGGGGTGTCCCTATAATTCCACCTTGACATGGAATTATGTGGACTCTCTTCTAGTCTAGACCACCAAGGCGATATGGTCAAGTCCTCAGGGCTAAAGCGAAGGCGACTTGTACCCACTCCTTGTACACTTTCCATAGCTTCTGCCCTTGATTGGGCTTGGCTATGGGTGCACACCATTGTGGTGCTCTTCTATCAGCTAAGCAGATTTTATCTCTTTTATGATTTTTTAACTTTTTTTTGTTACACTAAGCAAAAATGAACACACACATACACAAATGGTGATTATCTCTTTTAAAGATTAATGGTGTGTCCTAAACTAGTTTTAGTGTGTTTTGATGATTTTGTTTTATTTTTAAAAGTTTTGAAGAACGTTTAAATGCATAATGAAGGCTCATATAACTCTCATAAATGGTCGCCCCTTCAATATACCATTGCCCGACCGATATACCAACCTCTCTATATACCCATCCTTACGAGAGGGAAACTATAGGTACGTGAGAGCAGATGGTACATGGTACATAGGCAATACGGAAGGGGGATTGTCCTGTTAATGACACCTACCATAGAAGACTTATCCTCGCATGCTGGGAATCACCCCAATGACACTCGGTCAGCTTTCATCAGGATTTACTCCCAACAATAGTGACAATCGAGGTAAATGGATGCAAAAATCAAGCCAAGGTGGTGATGAACCCATCATTGGTCTTGATCAAGGGCTGGGGTCTTACGACCAGCTCCTTGGTTTAAAAATGTTGCGTGAAGTGTGTGTGGTTATTTTTATTAAAAAATGAAACAGGCAGAAGCAACTACTTTCCTTAAGAAGGCAAAATTGACAAAAACAAAAATAGAAAAAGCAAAAAATGACAAGAACAGTTTAGGACCCTTACCTTTCTCTGCCTAGACCTGCTGTTTCTGATCCTCGGCCCTGAAAATGTATAGAAAAAAATTCTTCCCTCTGTGAGACAAATTCCAGAACATAATTCGTCCCTGTCTGAGACGAATTAGAATTCGTCTCAGGGTCAGACGAATTACAATAAGGTATTCACCACAGACAAAGACGAATAACAGTCAGAGCTCGAACAATGGTAATTGTAAGCACAAATCACAAATTTATGATCAGTTTCTCAATCTTAAAAAAAAATAGGGGACAGAGTCCCATCGTGATCGTCACTGAAAGCATGAGATTCTGAAATATTTGAAAAGAAAACTATTGCAATGCATTCAAAATCAAATAAACGCTTAAGTCCTAAAATGTGAAATGCATGAAATGAAAGAGATGAATTGAAATGAGATAAAAGAAAGTGTAGAAATCATAGCCCTTTTTATTTAACTCTCTTAATCTCGGTTACAAATACACCTCCTCCCTTTTTCAGGGGCTAGGATCATTAAACAAATTTTGGTTACAATCATGACTTAGTATTCCTCCTTCTGCATGCCCACATTTGAAATGGGCGGGCCAAAGTGTTGCTGCCACTTGCATTGATGAATCCTTTATTCTTGCTGCTCCTCTTGTGTTCAAAGACATAAGTCATTAGTAGCACCTGTGACAAAAATATGAAGTGTTTGATATTAAAAACCAATGAAGGATGCATGCATAAGATTAGCTAAACCAGTGAATAGAATGACTCCAAATAACCTACAAATTTGACAGATACCAGAGAACATTACCAGAGGGCCATTACCATCAAAATAGTTAGGAAATTGGCTGTCGATTCGAATTCTTCTCTGGGAAGGATGGATTCGACTATAATTTGTCCCTGGGTAGGACGAATTCGCCTATGATAAAACGCCAAAGTAATCCTGCCCAAATGTCACGTCTTAAGATCTCCAAAAGTCCTACAAACATAGGGGTTAGCTAATTGGGGGCATTTTGGGATGACCCAGATGGTTGGATTTCTCCAATTTGCCCTCCATCAACGAGAATTTTATGTCGCTACCTGCAAGTTAGTGAGGACCACAAAAGTGACAAAACATGATAATATTTCATCACAGCATTATAAAATCAAAATTATGAACTATCTAAATAGTATAAAATGGAGTGGAATATGAACAAGTGGCAAAAGAATAAATTAAAATGAAACTAAGAAATGGAGGGCGCCCGAGCGGGCCGCCCACCGTTACAACTTGATTTTGACACCAATCCACTTGGGATGGGCCCAAAATATTTTGTAATGGGTTATCGGCGAATTGGTAGATCAATGTGGTCAAATTTCGAGTTTTGGGTCTAGATTCACACTTCCAAAAGCCACCCACTAACCTCTCTTGCGAAAGATATCAAGGATGTGGAAGAGGTGAATCAAAAATGGTACAATGTGGTGTTCAATTTGGTAGCACTTCATTGCTTGAAAATGCCTCCAAATTGTCTCCATTTGGGTGGGAAATTCTACCATTTTATAGACCCAGGGGGTCTCTTTGGAGGGGCATGCATAAGCACCATGTGGTAGTCATGCTTTCCCATGAGGGAGGAAAGTCCTCCATGACTTGGTCTTCCATGAATGCCCTTGTGACAGTCCTCTAACACCCAATCTGCCCACCTACATGCGCATGCAAGGCAGGAGGCAATAATTGACTGTCTTCGACTACCACTTGGCGCCATTCTTCTTTTTTCCCGTTGAACCTGGAATTCGTCCTGACCCAGGACGAATTCAGAATTCATCCCTGGGTGAGACGGATCCCAATTTGAATTCATCCCTGGGTGGGATGGATATTGAGCAAAGTTCCTGAATGTGCCAAATTGCCTTATGACCTTAAAAATTACTACAAAAGTGGTTAGGACCAATTTTTAACCTCTGAGGGCTGCCCTGGGGGCTGTGTGTGTCAAAGCGATCAGTGTTTGCAGTCACATAATCGGATTGGTGCTGTTTTGGTGTCTACAATCTTGAAAGATAAGGATATTATAATGTGTAAACAAGGAACTTTATTTTTGATATATATTTTGAAAGTGGAGTGATAAGGTGTATTTATGACTTGACAATTTATTGTATTTCTTGTATGGTGAAATATTTTTTGAGGTAAATATTCTTATAGAGATTTTGATATAGACTGTTGCTATCTAACCTAGAGTTGGAAAAAGGTTTTGGTTATGAGTAAAACAGGTTTTGAAGACATATCTCCATCAAAGTAAAGAGGTATGGGCACATCATTTTTTGTTTGAAATGTTGGAATAAATGTTGTAAAATAAAAGGTGGAGTGAAAAGGAGTATTTGATAAAGATTGTTGGAAGTATTTGAGTGAATTCTTATATACTTCATTGGTGAATGTTTAGAGAACATTTGAGGTAGAGATTGAGGATTATTTGAGTTAGGGTTTTAAACCTACATTGTGCACTTTATTTGAAGAAGTTTAAAAATACTTTTTTAGGGTTAGTGAGTAAGTTGTGTTTCATTGGCTGAATGATTGAATGAAATTATTGAGTATTGGTTTTGAGTGATATTGAAAGTGAATGCACAAACATTAGAAATTAGATATGTGAAAGCAAAAAATTTAATGATTGGGTAGAACATATTGATTTTTTGATAAAGTACATCATTATCTATATGTTCCAAAGGTTAAACAAATTTTGAATAGAATATGTCTAAACTACTTCAAGTTAAAGAAATTACTTTGAATATTAGATAAATCAATTGGTAACATTGTGTGCAAATATTTGATATTGATTGAGCATATTTTGTTATTTGTTTTGAGTATGTATTAACATAGAATTTGAGCAAGTCTTGGTGAATACCTAAAGGTAGATTTGAGGCAAGTATTGGTGAAGAATTGAGAGCATATTGAGCAAGTTCTTGAGAGGAATTGAAGGTAGATTTGAGATAAGTATTGGTGAATACTTAAGAGCAGATTGAGCAAGTTATTGAGAGGACTTGAAGGTAGATTTAAGGTAAGTATTTGTGAAGATTTGAGAGCAGATTTGATTTATTGATTTGTTCAAGATTTGTGTTAAGGATTGGGTAAAATCTAAGCAGATTTTATTTGTGATTGGATCAAGATTTATGTTAAGGCTTGAGGATAGATTTGATGATAGAGTTTGGTATAAATTTATGAGCAGATTTATGCTATACTTGAGATAGAGTTAGAGCAAATTTGTACTACACTTGGTACAGAGTTTGGTATAGATCTGAGATAGAGTTGAGAGTAAGCTTTGTATATGATAGAGTAGAGGACATGAGTCTTGAGTGGAAATAGATCTAGGTAGAACAAAACATCTATAAATCTATTTGTAGATGATAGTATTGAGGGAGCTATTTGTACAAAACATCTATAAATGGGTAAATCTTGAACAATAGATTTTAAAAGCAACAATCTACCTGTAGTAGATATCCATATGAAAGTGCAGTGATTCACCTTCCTTCTAAACTTATAAAGCATAGACTGTCGAGAAGATCTAGGTAGAGGATGAGATGAAATTGGAATACCAAGATAAATGAAAGGGGGAGTCCCAACCTGGAATCTTAGAATGTGAGAAATCTTGGCTTGAATAATAGGAGGGGTATTGAAGAAGAAAATAGAAGACTTATCCTCATTAATCAGCTATCTAGAAGCACCAACATATATGTCACGAGACTGTCTAATATTGTTACCTTCCTTGATAGTGGTAACTCCCAACAAAGCAGTATCATCAACAAAATTAAGGTGGGAAAGAGGTGAAAAACTACTATCCCACTTCCACCCCTGAATGAGACCTTGCATGACTTTAGACTTGAGCAATTTTCCCAACCCTTCTGCCATAATGATAAACAAATAAGGAGATAAAGGATCTCCTTGTCTCAATTTCCTTGAGGCATCAAACAGCTCTGATGGCTCATTATTAACAAGAACAGAGAATGAGGAAGAAGAAACACATATCATCACCCATCTAATCCATTTAGTGAAGTTTTGGAACCCATGTAGTTGATCAAAATTGTATTTCAATAGAATCTAGAATAGGATTATTTAATTCAATTTCAATAGAGATTAATTTTTTATCCATTGTCTATTATGATAGTCCAACCATATTCCCAAGAAAAAGGGCAATCTTATGCAAGATATCAGTTCTTCAGAATTCAAATGGGAGCCATGTAATTCACACCCATATTGGAACCCATGACAGACACTCCTTTGATGGGTTGAAACCCACCTGCCATGGTTTAAGAAAGAGTCTCACTTGGTTATAAAAATAAGTACCCCCTTCAAATGATTTGTTATAATATGTAATACAAGATAAAACCACCATAAAATAGTTGTTCACACTCAGCATGACCTCAACATCACCTTCAGGATTCCATGTCTTCCTGACCCAAACCTCCACAAAGGGGAGACAAATTTGGATGCCCAAAAATTTGCCAATAAGGGCATGTTTTGTTAGATACTCCACATCTTCTACCACTGAGTCTAGTTGAACCATTAGAACTGGCCTGGTTTCACATCATTCCAAACATTTATTATTCTTTAACAAGCGGTTCCTGACATGCACTAGAAAATCCTATTCCTTCTAGCTAATTTTGGATGAAAAAACATCACGAGCATGCACTCTCTATACCTGACCTAGTGCCATCATGAAATTACTCCAATTTTTAGGCCTCCTCCTAAAGCTGCTACCATCCTCGAAGAGTACATTTTCTTCATCAAACCCTAGCAGAGTAGTTTTTCCTCATCCAAAATAATTTTAAGATTTAAATATGAAGGATGAAGAAGATATTGCTACATACTTACTTTGTATGGATGAGGTTGTTAACTCCATGACTTGGATTTAAAGTTGAAGAATTAGATGTTTGTCAAAAGGTTTTAAGGTCACTCCTTATGAGGTATAGTGAAAATATTTTAATCGTATAAGAAACATGTAATATTTAAACTTTGAATATGGATGAGTTCCAAGGAAGTCTGACAGCTTATGATATGAGAATATAAAATGATCCTATCCCCAAGAAATTGGTAGCCTTAAAAGTAGAAAAGAAGAAAAAATATAAGAAGTTAGATTCAAGTGATGAGTCATCCAATGATGAGGAAGTAAACTATGGTAGAAGGAACAAGGACTCAAGAAAGCACAAAGGTACAAAAATAGTTAAGTGTTTCAATTGTGGTAAATATGATCACTATGCATTTAACTGTCTAGAATATGAAAGCAGTAGTAGTGAAGGGAAACAAGATATAAGAGAAAGGAAGCAAGAAAATCTAGGTATGAAAAGAAAAATAGGTATGAACAAAGAAAGCATGAAAAGAAGTTTTTTTGGAGACATAAGAAGAGTTTTTATATGGATAATACAAGCAAGGTTTCAAGTGATAGTGATGAAATATCCTCAGGTAGTGAAGAAGAATAAATTATATTCTTGGCAATAGAAGATGAAGGAAGTGATCCTATTGAAGATAAATCTGAAAGATATGAATATGCTCTTGAAGACAAAGAAGTAGAGAATGAATAAAAAAATAAAGAGGAAGGAGTAATAGATTTAGAAGCTGAACTTATTTTTGCTCTAAAATAATTTAAAAATTTCAAAAAGTAGAACTCAAGATTCAAGGCTCAATTTCAAGAATGTGATGAAGAGAAAGGAAAGCTTATACAAGATCTAACAAATGCAATAGCTAAGACAAGGATATTTAAATAAAATTTAGAAATAAAAGTCTTAGAATGTGAGAGATTAGAATAAGAGGTAGTATTTCTAAGGAAGAAAATGGAAGATTCTAAGGATAAGCTACACAGGTTTTGGAAAAGTTGAAAGATTTTGGATAAAATTATCAATGCAAAAATACCTTTATCTAAAAAAGTACGACATGGTTTTGAAGAAAGACAAGAGAAACAAGAGTAAGGGTCAAGCTCAAGATCCAAAGAGGAATAAGATTTAGAAGAAGAGAGTAAAGAAGAAAGTGAGACTTATGTGAATAAAAGTTTCACAAATAAAGGAAACAATACACAAACAACGAACAAGGAACGCCATAGGGAAGAAAGGACTAAGAGATCAATGGGTCCAAGAAAATATTTATTCAAAGGACATTGTTTCTCATGTAACATGTTTCGTCACATGGTTATGCATTGTAGGAATCATGAAAAGGAGTATGGTATTACTAAGAGGAACTTCAATATGGACATTTATTTCAAGGGTATTTCTACTCTTGAAATCGATTTTGTCATAAAGAAATTCGTTATAGGGTTCATGACAGAAATAGGTATGGCATCGCTAGGAGGAACTTCAAGATATTTGCACCTTCTGGGAACTACAACATTAAGTGTTATAAGTGCAATAATGTTGGGCATATAGCCAAGTGGTGCAGAACAAAGTTTTTAGAGCTTACAAAGACAAGAAAGAACAAGGATACTCAAAAGGGTATGTTGATAATGCAGGTTGACAAAGGAAAATAGCATTTTATGCTGGGAGTAAGTTTACTCCCACCCCAAAATTAATCACCTCAAGGAGAGTAAGTGGGGAGGGGGATAAGCTAAGAGTCTTATATTTAGTCCCGAAGGAGTCCCCTTGCCATTTATGACACAGGGGGAGAGATTTGAGTTAGAGAGAGAGCATTCAATCAGGAGGAGCAGTTTTCCAAGGGGAGCAAAATTAGAAAAAGAAAAAAAGAATGATTAAGGAAAAGGGTTGCCATCAAAGAAAAGGGGGATATTGTTGTAAATTTTGAGTAAGTTGTGTTTTCATTGATGTCAAAAGGTTTAATGTCAAAAGGTTGATGTTAGAGTGCACTTTGTATGGTAGGAATATTATTTTATGGTTGATATGGTTGGAATTTTATCATGGCAAAGTTCATCCCAAAAGCAAGCAAATTAGTCAAAAAGAAGAGACCATGGTTTAAAAAGAAGGACAAATATCACTATAATATTTTTTAATATTATAATAATTGTGACCAATAAATCATTAAAAAAAAAATCCTCGACAAGGTTTATTGAGATTTATAAAAGGGTTGCAAAGGTTTCTTTTTTAAATATTTAAATTAAAATATTTTAACAAAAGTTACAATTTTAATTTAAACTAATTTATGGCACCAAAGTTCCACATCGGATTCATATTCGAAAGCAAGAGAGGGCCAATATTTTTAAACCAAAGGAAAGAGAATTTAAAGGAAATGATTTTTTATTTCCAAAGGTTGATCATATTCGAATGCCTAAGTGAAAAGATAAATTGTGTGTATCATTCGTGAGGGGCAGAGACCAAGCATAAGTCAAGCAAATTATTTGAGTAGGATATTGTTGAAAATAATGGAGAGCGTGAGGATAATTCCAAAGTGTTGGCAAGCGCAAATGATAGTTGAGGCTTTGCTAAGGTGCTTACGAATGGTTGGTCTCAATTTTAAATCCCATGCAAGTTGTTTTGCAAAGGAGGAAATGGCTTTTTATTTTTGATGAAATTCATGAGAAGCAAACATTGTATAGGATAGAGTGTCCTTTCATTTTCATGTGGTCATGTAGCCCAGGTGGAAGCCTATCCTTAGGCTAGGTCATTGTGGTGGCTAAGGTTGTAGGTTCAAGCTTGGGCATTGGTTGTTGAGACTCGTGCAAAAAATTTTATAACGTGGGCCAAATATTAAGGTATGCAATTTTTGAGTTAAATCTACCAAAGGTTTTTGAAAAATGAAAGTTGTTTTGAGGCTAGGTGATATTAAAAGGGCAATGTGTGGAATAGTTTATGGAGTCATAAGGTGTAGATGATAGTCTTGAGGGAGTCTAGGTAGAACAAAACATCTATAAATCTATTTGTAGATGATAGTCTTGAGGGAGCTATTTGTACAAAACATCTATAAATGGGTAAATCTTGAACAAAAAAATTTAAAAGAAACACTCTACCTGTAGTAGATATCCATATGAAAGTGCAGTGATTCACCTTCCTTCTAAACTTATAAAGCATAGACTATCGAGAAGATCTAGGTAGAGGATGAGATGAAATTGGAATACCAAGATAAATGAAAGGAGTCCCAACCTAGAATCTTAGAATGTGAGCAATCTTGGCTTGAATAATAGGAGGGGTATTGAAGAAGAAAATAGAAGACTTATCCTCATTAATCAGCTATCTAGAAGCACCAACATATATGTCACGAGACTTTCTAATATTTTTAGCTTCCCTGATAGTGGTAACTCCCAACAAAGTAGTATCATCAACAAATTTAAGGTGGGAAAGAGGTGGAAAACTACTATCCCACTTCCACCCATGAATGAGACCTTGCATGACTTTAGACTTGAGCAATCTTCGCAACCCTTCCGCCATAATGATAAAAAAATAAGGAGATAAAGGATATCCTTGCCTCAATTTCCTTGAGGCCTCAAATAGCTCTGATGGCTCATTATTAACAAGAACAGAGAATGAGGAAGAAGAAACATAGCTCATCACCCATCTAATCCATTCCTCCTCAAATCCAAAATCAATAAGAAATTTTTGAAGAAAGGACCATCTGACCCTATCATAGGCTTTGGTCATATCCAACTTAATGAACATAGTTTTTTCCAAACTTTATCCAGACCAAGAGGGCCCAGTATTTGAAGCCACAGGTGGGACAAACTTAGGGTATTTTCTTTATAGGTGGCCATATTCATGGTAAATTTGGCAACGAAATGAAAGAGCTTCATAGTGAATTTTTGGAACCCATGCAGTTGATCCAAATTGTATTTCAATAGAATCTAGAATAGGATTATTTAAGTCAATTTCAAAAGAGATTAATTTTTTATCCATTCTCTGTTGTGATAGTCCAACCATATTCCCAAGTAAAAGGGCAATCTTATGCAAGATATTAGTTCTTCAGAATTCGAATAGGAGCCATGTAAGCCACACCCATATTGGAACCCATGACAGACACTCCTTTGATGGGTTGAAACCCACATGCCAGGGTTTAAGAAAGAGTCTCACTTGGTTATAAAAATAAGTACCCCCTTCAAATGCTTTGTTATAATCTATAATACAAGAGAAAACCACCATAAAATAGTTGTTCACACTCAGCATGACCTCAACATCACCTTCAGGATTCCATGTCTTCCTGACCCAAACCTCCACAAAGGGGAGACAAATTTGTATGCCCAAAAGTTTGCCAATAAGGGCACGTTTGGTTAGATACTCCACATCTTCTACCATTGAGTCTGGTTGAACCACTAGAACTGGCATGGCTTCACATCGTTCAAAACATCTATTATTCTTTAACAAGTGGTTCTTGAAATGCACTAGAAAATCCTGTTCCTTCTAGTTAATTTTAGATGAAAAAACATCATGAGCATGCACTCTCTGTATCTGAACCGATGCCACCATGAAATTACTCCAATTTTTAGACCTCCTCTTAAAGCTGCTGCCATCCTCGCAGAGTACATTTTCTTCATCAAACCCCAACAGAGTAGTTTTTCCTCATCCAAAATCATTTTAAGACTTAAATATGAAGGATGAAGAAGATATTGCTACATACTTACTTTGTATGGATGAGTTTGTTAACTCCATGCGATGACTTGGATTTAAAGTTGAAGAATTAGATGTTTGTCAAAAGGTTTTAAGGTCACTCCTTATGAGGTATAGTGAAAATATTTTAATCGTATAAGAAACATGTAATATTGAAACTTTGAATATGGATGAGTTCCAAGGAAGTCTGACAACTTATGATATGAGAATATAAAATGATCCTATCCCCAAGAAATTGGTAGCCTTCAAAGTAGAAAAGAAGAAAAAATATAAGAAGTTAGATTCAAGTGATGAGTCATCTAATGATGAGGAAGTAAACTATGGTAGAAGGAACAAGGACTCAAGAAAGCACAAAGGTACAAAAATAGTTAAGTGTTTCAATTGTGGTAAATATGATCACTATGCATCTAACTGTCCAGAAGATGAAAGTAGTAGTAGTGAAGGGAAACAAGATATAAGAGAAAGGAAGCAAGAAAATCTAGGTATGAAAAGAAAAATAGGTATGAACAAAGCAAGCATGAAAAGAAGTTTTTTTAGAGACATAAGAAGAGTTTTTATACAGATAAGACAAGCAAGGTTTCAAGTGATAGTGATGAAATATCCTCAGGTAGTGAAGAAGAATAAATTATATTCTTGGCAATAGAAGATGAAGGAAGTGATCCTATTGAAGATAAATCTGAAAGATATGAATATGCTCTTGAAGACAAAGAAGTAGAGAACGAATCAAAAAATAAATAGGCAGGAGTAATAGATTTAGAAGCTGAACTTATTTTTGCTCTAAAATAATTTAAAAAGTTCAAAAAGTAGAACTCAAGATTCAAGGCTCAATTTCAAGAATGTGATGAAGAGAAAGGAAAGCTTATACAAGATCTAACAAATGCAATAACTAAGCCAAGGAGATTTAAATAAAAGTTAGAAATAAAAGTCTTAGAATGTGAGAGATTAGAACAAGAGGTAGTATTTCTAAGGAAGAAAATGGAAGATTCTAAGGATAAGCTACATAGGTTTTGGAAAATTTGAAAGATTTTGGATAAAATTATCAATGCAAAAAGACCTTTATCTAAAAAAGTAGGACATGGTTTTGAAGAAAGACAAGAGAAACAAGAGCAAGGGTCAAGCTCAAGATCCAAAGAGGAATAAGATTTAGAAGAAGAGAGTAAAGAAGAAAGTGAGACTTATGTGAATAAAAGTTTCACAAATAAAGGAAACAATACACAAACAACGAACAAAGAACACCATAGGGAAGAAAAGACTAAGAGATCAATGGGTCCAAGAAAATATTTATTCAAAGGACATTGTTTCTCATGTAACAGGTTTCGTCACATGGCTATGCATTGTAGGACTCATGAAAAGGAGTATGGTATTACTAAGAGGAACTTCAATATGGACATTTATTTCAAGGGTATTTCTACTCTTGAAATCGATTTTGTCATAAAGAAATTCGTTATAGGGTTCATGACAGAAATAGGTATGGCATTGCTAGGAGGAACTTCAAGATATTTGCACCTTCTAGGAACTACAACATTAAGTGTTATAAGTGCAATAATGTTGGGCATACGACCAAGTGGTGCAGAACAAAGTTTTTAGAGCTTACAGAGACAAGAAAGAATAAGGATACTCAAAAGGGTATGTTGATAACGCAGGTTGACAAAGGAAAATAGCATTGTATGCTGGGAGTAAGTTTACTCCCACCCCAAAATTAATCACCTCAAGGAGAGTAGGTGGGGAGGGGGATAAGCTAAGAGTCTTATATTTAGTCCCGAAGGAGTCCCCTTGCCATTGATGACAAAGGGGGAGAGATTTGAGTTAGAGAGAGAGCATTCAATCAGGAGGAGCAGTTTTCCAAGGGGAGCAAAATTAGAAAAAGAAAAAAAGAATGACTAAGGAAAAGGGTTGCCATCAAAGAAAAAGGGGATATTGTTGGAAATTTTGAGTAAGTTGTGTTTTCATTGATGTCAAAATGTTGATGTTAGAGTGCACTTTGTATGGTAGGAATATTATTTTATGGTTGATATGGTTGAAATTGATCATGGCAAAGTTCATCCCAAAAGCAAGAAAATTAGTCAAAAAGAAGAGACCATGGTTTAAAAAGAAGAACAAATATCACTATAATACTTTTTAATATTATAATAATTTGGTCCAATAAATCATTAAAAAAAAAATCCTCGAAAAGGTTTATTGAGAATTTATAAAAGGGTTGCAAAGGTTTCTTTTTAAATTATTTAAATTAAAATATTTTAACAAAAGTTACAATTTTAATTTAAACTAAATTATGGCGCCAAAGTTCCACATCGGATTCATATTCGAAAGCAGGAGAGGGCCGATATTTTTAAACCAAAGGAATGAGAATTTAAAGGAAATGATTTTTTATTTCCAAAGGTTGATCGTATTCGAATGCCTAAGTGAAAAGATCATTTGTGTGTATCATTCATGAGGGGCAGAGACCAAGCATAAGTCAAGCAAATTATTCGAGTAGGATATTGTTGAAAATAATGGAGAGCGTGAGGATAATTCCAAAGTGTTGGCAAGCGCAAACGATAGTTGAGGCTTGGCTAAGGTGCTTACGAATGGTTGGTCTCAATTTTAAATGCCATGCAAGTTGTTTTGCAAAGGAGGAAATGACTTTTTATTTTTGATGAAATTCATGAGAAGCAAACATTGTATAGGATAGAGTGTCCTTTCATTTTCATGTGGTCATGTAGCCCAGGTGGAAGCCTATCCTTAGGCTAGGGCATTGTGGTGGCTAAGGTTGTAGGTTCAAGCTTGGGCGTTGGTTGTTGAGACTCGTGCAAACATTTTTATAATGTGGGCCAAACATCAAGGTATGCAATTTTTGAGTTAAATCTACCAAAGATTTTGAAAAATGAAAGTTGTTTTGAGGCTAGGTGATATTAAAAGGGCAATGTGTGGAATAGTTTAGGGAGTCATAAGGTGTGTTAATTAAATATTTTATTTTTGGTGTTTAGGAATTAAATCAAGTATTAATTAAATGTGATGTTACTAAGCAACTAAATAAACCAAAATTACTAGCTACGATAAAATATTTAATACTTTTTATATCCTAAATATCAACCTTGTGGCATCCATTACACTTTGAATTTTATGGTTTTTATTATGGTATGAAAAAAACACTACATTATGATATTAGTGCATGGTTTCTTCACTTGAGACTAAATGGAAAAATCATAATATCATCAAGATGTTACAATACACAATATTTGTTATCTCTCTTCCCTTTGTATTAATGGTTGTTGGTCCTTTTAGGATGTAATATCCAATGCATTCTCTAGAGGTACATCTTTATCAAGGATGAAATACATGAAATTAATTCTTGCAATAATTGTTTACTCACTAGATGTTGCTAATACGACATAATCACCTAGTAAACATCTTGTAATTTTATTATGTATATTTGTTTCTTATGCCCATTACCTGGTAAAAACCTAGTAATTTTATTATGTACATTCGTTTCTTATACCCATGATTCATCACCCATAAAGTAAGAACTGTGATAATCAATTTTCTCTTATTATAAAAATTTCTAAATTGTCAAGTAGTCATGGATGTTGAAAATATCAATGCTGATCCAACAGTCCATTCAAAGACTCTATAAACTCAACTACTCATGTGGTTTGAATCCTTGCATGTTCAACTACTCATGTTGTTATTGTCACTATGATCTCTAATTTCCCCTATATCCATTACCAAAAGAATAATAATTAATTTCCAAGTAGATTTTATGACAAAGTTAATTAAATTGTTTTAAAAGAGTTTCTAAGCTTATTAGCTTACATGTAAAATAAATCATTTGACAATAGATCATGCATGATTGTTAAAATTTCATAAAACATGCTTGGATTAGGTGAAATTATTTCCTTGGTGTTACATTTGCAGGTCTAGCTTCGAAATCAAGTGATTCACTTTTAAGCACCAACACACAAATAATGATACATTCCATATGTGAAATATATGATGGTTATTACAAATTTAATTTTTAAAATGATCAAAATAAATCATGAGATTTATTCTCCTGAACAAGAGCACTTATTTTTTTTCTTAAAACAATATGGTTCTTGAGTCAAATGATAGAAAATTATTATTTATATGAAAATTACATTGCAAAACATTTTCATAATGCTTATTAAATAATTTTTAAAAACATTAAAGAAAATGTATTTTATAGTACATTAATAAATAAAAACATAATTATAAAATATAGAAAAACATTACTTTGCTTCTACGACATAATATTTTATATTTCACATTATAAAATATTTATTTATAACATGAATTAGAAAGGTTACATATGCATTGATATAAGAGAAGGTACTTCGCTTTACTTGTCACATAGAGAAAAAGGATAGTCTTGCAAGGACTAAGGGCCTTCACTACTAGTAAACGGAAATTTGAAATGAAAGGAAGGCTGATGCAGGTATTATTGATTTACAAGACAAATGGATACGAAAGGAAACCAATAATGATGCTGGTTTAAAAGGAAATTTGAAATGAAAGGAAGGCTGATGCAGGTATTATTGATTTACAAGGCAAATGGATAAGAAAGGAAAGCAATAATGATGCTGGTTTAAAGGTGTTATTATTGATTTAAAGCACAAATGGATATAATGGGGATTAGAAAGTTGATTATCTTAGTGGTCACTGAAAGTAACATGCCTCGAATCAGAAAACAACAGCCATAATATGATGTTCGAAATGCTTGTAGCTAAAGTTTAAGGTTGCGAGCGCGCGACTTCCAAAAAGGGTGAAAATGGAAATATGACTTAACTAGAATGCTCTGCATACCAAGAATGTGACTTGGTATTCAATCCGTGAGTCTAACGGCGATCTGTTAATCACAACTGGGTGTTATGGTGACTTGGTATTCAATCCGTGAGTCTAACGGCGATCTGTTAATCACAACTGGGTGTTATGGTTCGCTGTAACATCAATTGAAGAGAATTAGAGGTGGTTGTAAAACGTTACAAAAGTTTTATTCACGAAAATGCGTGGAGAGCGTGAGAATCATTAGATTTCTCCCATGTCGTTAAGAGGTATGCAACCAGACAACCGACTCTTGTGTTGTTGACGCCCACCGATTTCTATTTGCGCAATGTCTACGCGTTTACATGCTAATCGGCATGTGGACCTTTTTATTCGTGTCTCCCATTCCTATTGTAACCACTGAAAATGAGATCTACCCAAGCTTGGCTCTTCGGATCAGCATTGGCAGGATGAAATTGTTTCTGTGTATTGCACTCAAACTAAATAATCTACAATTTCATTTTATGTCAGGGTACCAACCACGCTAGATTTACGACAAACATCTAACGCTTCTTCGGACAAAAGAAAAAAAAGAGGACACAACAATAGGACCTCATACCAACCCAACTTAAACTGCATGCTTTCACTAGTTAGCAGTCTCCGTACCAAACAAAAACATGCTCCTATATACCATATGTAGACACCAAAACAGCACCAATCCGATTATGTGACTGCAAACACTGATCGCTTTGACAAACACAGGCCCCCTGTGGCAGCCCTCGGAGGTTAAACAAGTGGTCTTAACCACTTTCATAGCAATTTTGTAAGGTCAAGAAGCAATTTGGCACACTTGGACACTTTGCCCAGTATTCGTCTCACCCAGGGACGAATTCAAAATAGAATCCGTCCCACCCCAGGACTGAATTCCGAATCCGTCCCCGGGTGGGACGAATTCTAAGCTTAACGGGCAAAAAGGCAAATGGTGCCAAGTGGCAGCCCGAACAGTCGGCTAAGGACTCCCGCCTTGCACGCGTGTGTAGGTGGACAGAGGGGCCGTTAGAAGACTGTCACAAAAGGCATTTATCAAAGCTCAAGTCAATGGAGGACTCCCCTCCCTCATGGGAAGACAAGACTGCCACATGGCGCCTATGGCCAACACATGGCATTTGTGCTTCCCTCCCAAAAGAGACCCCATGGGTCTATAAAAGGTGGGACTTTTCTCACCCAAAATATACAGGTTGAAGGAGTTTTCAAGCAACGAAGTGCTGCCGAATTGAAGACCCACTTGCATCCCTTTTGGTTCACCTTCCCACATCCACCAATCTCTTTTGCAAGGGAGGTTGTTGGGTGGCCTTTGGAAGCTCGAACCTTACCCAAATCCAACGCATGGACACCCGAACCAACCAATTCGCCGACCCCCCAATCCTAAAAGGTTTTGGGCCCATCCGTGGTGGATTGGCTCCAAAATCGAGTGCCAACGGTGGGAGGCCCACTTGGGCACCCCCGCACCTCCCAAGTCCTATTTTTAGTTTTTGAGCATTTTAGATTATTTTTTTTAGATTGCATTTTGTGTTATTAGGTTTGATTAATCCATAGCTGCAATTTTGTAACTTTTGGTCCGATTCTAGGATGTTTTGTATTGCTTTGTCGTTTCGCTAACTTGCAGGTGTCAAGGTCAAATTCCCGAGGGTGGAGGCCAAATTGGGAAAATCCGACCATCTGGGTCGTCCCAAAATGGCCCCAATTACATAACCCCCCTGTTTGCAGGCGTTTTGCAGGTCTCGAGATCCGACATTGGAGCAGCAGCAGGTCGGTTTCTTCAACACAGAAGAATTCGTCCCACCCAGGGACGAATTACAGTCAGAATTCGTCCTGCCTAGGGACGAATTCCAGTTGAAGGTAGATTGGCCAGCTGCCTCAGTGGCAGTGGCCTTCTGGTAACTTTTCTTACCTTCTGTCAAGTTTTGAAGCCATTTGGACTCACCGTATTCACTGTTTCAGGCAAATATTTACATGCATATTTCGTTAGTTTTAGAGAGCAAACGCTTTTCATTTGCAGCAGGTGCTACTGACATCTTGGTTGTTTCTTTGTTCGCAGGAGAAGCAACGGAGGTGAAGAACTCATCGACATCAGCGACGGCATCATCTTGGCCCGCCCATTGCAATCGTGGGCACGTGGAAAGAGGAATCATTCAGTGATTGTAATCAAACTCTATTTGCGCTCCTAGCCCCTGAAAAGGGAGGAGACATCATTGTAACAGAGATCAAGGGATATTAATGAAAGGGCTGTGTTTTCTCTATTTGCTTGTGTCTCTTCCAATGTGTTTCTTTTCCATTTCATGCAATTTACATTTCTAGGACTTAAGCGTACTTAATTTTGAATGCAATCGCACTTGGTGTTTCCTTTGCCCGGAATCTCGTGCTTTCAGTGGCGATCACGGTGGGACTCTGTTCCCTGGTTTTTAAAATCATAGAAACTGATCAAAGTTTTGTGTTTGTGCTTGACAGGTACATTTTTTTTGTTGCAGACTGCTATTCGTCTCTGACAGGGACGAATTCTTTTCTGCAATTCGTCTGACCCTGGGACGAATTCAAATTCATCTCTGGGAGGGACGAATTCTGTTCTGCAATTCGTCTCCCAGAGGGACGAATTCCTGTCTGCAGATTTTCAGAGCAGAAATTCAGAAGCAACAGGAGCAGGCAGAGAAGAGGTAGGGATTTTTATCATCTCTGTTAAATTTTCTGTTTCTGTTTCTGTTTCTTTAATTGTTTTCATTTAATCCTGCATTGCATTAGGAAAAGTCATGTATGCTTGTTTCATTTTTGTTGAATAAAATGAATCCCACACACATCACGAAACAATTTTAAACCAAGGAGCTGGTCGTAAGACCCCAGCCCTTGATCAAGACCATTGGTGGATTTCATCACCACCTTGGCTTGATTTGCATCCATTTCCCGATTTTCAACTGTTGTTAGGCGTAAATCCTGACGAAGATAGACCGAGCGTAGCTGGGGTGATTCCCATGCACGCGAGGATAAGTTTTCTATGGTAGGTGCCATTAACAGGACAATCCCCCTTTCGTACCGCCTACGTACCACGTACCTTCTGCTCTCACGTACCTATAGTCTCCCTCTCGTAAGGGCGGGTATATAGAGAGGTTGGTATATCGGCCTGGTTGGTATATTGAAGGGGCGACCTTTTTGGGAGTTATAAGAGCCTACATAATGCATTTAAACGTTCTACAAAACCTACAAAAACAAAACAAAACACCAAAATGCACTAAACCAGTTTAGGGCACACCAATAATCCTTAAAAGAGATAATCACGGTTTTGTGAATGTGTGTGTTTAATTCTGCTTAGTGTAGACAAAAAAAAATCATTAAAAACAAAAGATAAAAAAATCTACGCATTTTGTCATTTTCTCCAAAAAGCTCCAAGGATTCCCGTAATCGCTTGGTCACTCCAAAATGCCCCAAAGGTGTCCATGAACCCTTTGGTCAACCCAAAAGCACCCCAAATGTGCCCATAAGTGATGCAAGACCATCCAACAAAATATGGGAAATCTTACATTTTTCCCTAAATTTTAGTGCATCTTGCCGGGCCATAACTTCTCAACCGTAGCTCCGATTGACTTGAAATTTTACAGGGAGTTAGTTGGGATAATTTTAAACAAATACAATTCCCTAGAATCCTATTTGCCCAAAAAATTCAGTTTTCGGGGCCAAATTCCATCATCTAGTGCCCCGAAATTAGGTTTTAAAATTGGGCACGCAATTCTATGCACTTTTTGAGTCGTTCGGATGTCAATATCTCCTAATGTATTTAGAGCTAGGGCTTGAAACTTCATTTTTGTCTTATCTACTATAAGAGGGATGCACACGCCAATTTTGGGCCCCATCTGACTCATTTCAATTTTTAAGGTTTTTAGAGAGACATCGTCATGGTGCTAACCCGTAGCCAAGCCCAATCACGGGCGAAGGCTATGGGGGATGTCCCAGGAGGAACGAGTCACCTCCATTACAATCCCAAGGATTTGGTCATACCACCTTGGCGACCTAACACACAATGCAGTCCCCTCCACACCTTAAAGGAAAGGGACTATAGGGACACCTCTTCGAGGAGCACTCCTATTCAGCATAGCATTCAACACACACCCTTCCATGAGGGGTATAGTCATAAGAGAGCTCCCTTAGATGCTCGCTATGAGCGGTCATCGCACGATGAAGTGCTAGGTCAACATAGGGTTCGATGGGAGGAACCACATGATTACATTACCCCTCCACCCCCACTAGTTGTCAGGACTACAAAGACAAATCCAGAGCACAAGGCTCTTCGGGCAGGGCGAGATAGCTCCGTCCACCCCCTTTTCACTTATGAAAGAGAGCACGAGGAAGACATCTACCTTCCTCGAGAGCAATATACCGTGCGGGAGCAATACGCCTTCGCATCTGCTATCTATCAGGACCACTCACTGAGGCCAAAGCCCCGAGAGAATGCTGCTACCCCTAACAGAGGGATGTGTCCTATAGAGATCTTGGATCACTACGACCGAGATTTTTATCTAAGAGAGGCATCTAGGCCTTCTAGACATGAGGCGGTGGGACCAACTATCGTAGAATCTTTCGAATATATCACACATCTCAAGCAACTCACGCAACTTGAGCTCGAACGACTACCGTTAGAGGAACCGTACCATATTAACGAAGAGCACCTTCAGCGCCAGAAGGATGAGCTGTTCCAACACACTATGCAAGAAAGGACTCCAACCCCTCACATGCATAAGACAAAGTATTTTGAGTGGCACAACCCATGGGGGAAGACAGGTCATCGCGACCTCATCAAATGCTACCCCAACACCTCCTAGACAGGAGCGGGAGGCTACTCCCCGATTCTCGAAGCACCACAAGAGAAGACTCCAACCCCTCACATGCATAAGACAAAATATTTTGAGTGGCACAACCCATGGGGGAAGATAGGTCATTGCGACCTCATCAAAAGCTACCCCCAACACCTCATAGACAGGAGCGGGAAGCTACTCTCCCGATTCCTCGAAGCACCACCCCTGATGCCTCCTAGACATGAATGGGAGGCCGCTCCTATAACCAATGATGGGTGCCTTCCTCAGACATCCACCCATGCTTATGAGCCACCCTTAGAAATTCATCAAGAAGCCTCTAAGGAATCAGAGCGCGAAGAAGAGCGGGATGAACTGCCCTACCAAGGCATGGGGGTGCCATCTGGCCACCCCTCCATAAGCCCCAAGTTCCTCAACAAGAACCAACCAAAGAGGAGGAGTTCAAATCTCCCGATACATGCAAAGCACTAGAGCACTTAGAGTTGGTAGAGACCAAGATTTTGGAGCTCCCAAGGCCCAACTTACATAAGGCTCCTTTCGAAGAGGATCAACCTTTAACCGTAGGGCTACCTGATGATGCAGTCCTCCATGTCTCAGAATCTACAGATTCTGATGAGCTATACACATTGTCCGAAGGTGAGGATGAAATAGACATAGCACACAGCAATCACATAAGACAGCATCGACATCCCATAAAAATCGAAGAAGCATGTCAACAGATAAACATAATACTAGGGCATGAGTGGCGCGTTAACCCACCACAGGTGGGACCAAGCATTACATCCACCACTTTGGGCACACAAAGAGCAACTTCCACCAAGAGACATCATAGCAACATCAATGCCACGGGCGGACCTCGTCCTCATCTCCGTGCATAGGGCCGATCCATTCATGCCCATACCTCTAGAGCCAGATCCGGAGTGCAAAGACCATCAAGCTGGGGGTACCTCTATCCCCTAAAGAACCATAATCCAAACCAAAAAGCTCCAAGGATTATCGCAATCTCTTGGTCACCCAAAAAGCTCCAAGGATTATCGCAATCTCTTGGTCACCCAAAAAGCTCCAAGGATTATCGCAATCTCTTGGTCACCCAAAAAGCTCCAAGGATTATCGCAATCTCTTGGTCAATCCAAAAAGCTCCAAGGATTATCGCAATCTCTTGGTCACCCAAAAAGCTCCAAGGATTATCGCAATCTCTTGGTCAACCAAAAAGCTCCAAGGATTATCGCAATCTCTTGGTCAATCCAAAAAGCTCCAAGGATTATCGCAATCTCTTGGTCAACCCAAAAAGCTCCAAGGATTATCGCAATCGCTTGGTCAAAAAAAATCAAGAAATTCAAAAAACAAAACAACAAAAATCATCAAAAACAACAAAGATTTGCATCTCAATTCTAGGCATACTCAAATTCATCAAAAAATTCATATTCTCGCACCTCATCTTCACCTTCACCAAAAACTATCCATCAAAATTACAAAAATATATAGTTGCATTAAGCATTGCATCCATACATTGCATATTTGTAGTCATATAGGTCAAAGGCACCATAGGTCGTAATTGCTCTAATAGACCATCTTGTTCCACACTGTCTCATTTTACAAAAACAACAAAAACACCATGCATAACTTTTACCACACTACAGTCAGTGGTCTGGGAATGTACCAAGAGTTTCAGTGATTCAGCCATCATTTTCCTCTTTAGCCATGTAGTGTATCAAGTCGAACAGATTTTACGAAGGTAGAGTCATACTTGAAATACACCTTGTTACGTAACATCCCAACACAAATCAAAACACTAAAAATTCCCAAATTGTGTGAACGAAAGACGAAACCTGCAAAATAATCTAGGTCACCACAAGCGAAACGGTTATCTTGCTCATCCCCCCGTGCGAATGACCCCTAGAATGCCGAGAGTTGGCAAAAGGACAAGCATCCTCCCTACCCAATTCCCTAAGAATCCCTAAAGTTCTCAATAGTTGCAAAACACAAAAATTTGCAAAATGTCAAAACTCCAAATTTGACAAACTATAGTGCACACATCAAAAGGCACAAACAATAGTGATTTTCATCACTCCATATCCCCAATCCCTTGCTCGAAAGAAAAACAAATCAAAATAAACAAGTGATCTCATCACTACAATGAGCAAGTATCCCAATACAATTGAAGAAAAGAAGGGATTCGACCTTGAATCCCCGGAACTCTCAAAGATTCTATAGGTCATAAGGCAAGCTTCAGTACCAATTTGGTTGATAGCCTATCGGTAATGTAAGTAAACCTCCCGCATGACGATATATCTCGTCACATTAACTTGCGTACAGATCAATGTTTGCATGTGGATGAGCTAGCTTATGGCATCTTGGATTACACCGCAGATTAATCTTAGTACATACAACAAAGGAATTCGTGGAGCTAATTAGGTGATCCTCAATACAGGTTCGGTTGAAAGCCCATCCTGCACTGGCGGTATCCTAACAAATACCACTAAATGAACTCAATTGCACACACAGGGATGTGAAATAACTTGGTCAAAAACAAGTCCGATTCATACCTTGTTCAAAAGTCTTGTAAGATAAAGTACAATCATGGCTAGTGAGTTAAAACCGTCTGAGTCTCATAAAACCTTAGCTACATTTCTAAACCAACTGCGCTACTTTTCATCCTTACAATACCATCAAAAAATACAAAAACAGAAAAACCATGTATACATGTAGAGGCATACATCACAACAATCACCTAAAAACAAAATAACAGAGCTCTAAATAGTCTATGGTGCCATAGCCAAACATCACAAACCCCATTCATCCATTTCATATCTGCATATCACATATAAATCAAAACCATTTGCATTCATCATAGCATATGCATCCATCAAAATAAATCAACATGCATACATCCATATTCATCAACCATCATGCACAAGATCAAAGAAAATCAAAACAACAAAAACAACAAATAAATGCAACACAAAAACAAAAAGCAATAAACATTGCTATACACAAGTGCTCTTGCACTTAACCTCTTGGCATAGAAAAACTGATGTCGTGGTCTACATTGTCACTATCCTACTCCCTAAGAAGGCTACCATAGCCGGACCGCTCCACGGGAAGATGGATTTTTGACAATTTCATCCCCAAATGACATCACAAAAGGGTCAAACCCACTCAAAAACAACAAGAAAATCAAAACAAAAAAAAGCAATAAACATTGCCACAAACAAGTGCTCTTGCACTTAAACCTCTTGGCATAGAAAAATTGATCATTGTGTATAAATTGCACTATCCTACTCCCTAAGAAGGCTACCATAGCCGGACCGCTCCACGGAGGACGGATTTTCGAAATTTAATCCCCAAATGGTGTCACAAAAAAAAAAAAACAAAAACAACAAAACAAAACAAAAAACAAAGGAATAAACATTGCTGACATAAGTGCTCTTGCACTTAACCTCTTGGCAAAGAAAATCGATGTCGAGGTCCAAATTATCGCTCTCCTACTTCCCCAAGAAGGCTATAATAGCCGGACCGCTCCACGGGAAGTTAGATTTTCGATGATTTCACCTCATTACGACATCACCAAAAGGGTTAACACCCACCAAAAATAGGTCCAAATGTTGGAAAAATTGCACACGCTTAACGGTAAACCCTCTAAAGGCACCCCTTGCACAAGTCATCTTGGGTCAAGCGACTCGTCGCTTCTCTCACGAAGGTCATTCCCTCATCGATTCGTCGCTTGAGGGGGTAGTCACACTTAGTCACCAACCAACAATCACACACCCAATTAAGGAAAACGACATGCATTCAAAGAATCATTGACAAAGACAATCACGCTCCCGCTTGGGGCGAGAAACAAGCAACAATCAAATCAATCAAACACTTGGCATTTCGTGAATCATGAACACAAGGTTCCCCCGAGGATAAAAACGCCCTTCACTTGTTCATGACCCGATCAATGTCTAAGTTCAAGTCACACCTCACCAAAATAGGTTAATACTTGAAATCAAATTCCTTAGCTCGTCGAAGCAAGGATTCAAGAATGCATGCCCTTTCCATACTTGGGGCATCAAAAGTTGGTTAGGTTACCAAGAAACCCTAATCATTAGTGCTTTGGTTATCTATTTTTGCTCAAGACTCGCGTCACCCGCAGCGCTTCCCAAAAAGGGGCATCTCCGTAGACACCAAAACAACACCAATCCGATTATGTGACCGCAAACACCGATCGCTTTGACAAACACAGCCCCTGTGGCAGCCCTCGTAGGTTAAACAAGTGGTCTTAACCACTTTCATAGCAATTTTGTAAGGTCAAGAAGCAATTTGGCACACTTGGACACTTTGCCCAGTATTCGTCTCACCCAGGGACGAATTCAAAATAGAATCCGTCCCACCCCAGGACGAATTCTGAATCCGTCCCTGGGTGGGACGAATTCTAAGCTTAACGGGCAAAAAGGCAAATGGTGCCAAGTGGCAGCCCATAACAGTCGGCTAAGGACTCCCGCCTTGCACGCGTGTGTAGGTGGACAGAGGGGCCGTTAGAAGACCGTCACAAAAGGCATTTATCAAAGCTCAAGTCAATGGAGGACTCCCCTCCCTCATGGGAAGACAAGACTGCCACATGGCGCCTATGGCCAACACATGGCATTTGTGCTTCCCTCCCAAAAGAGACCCCATGGGTCTATAAAAGGTGGGACTTTTCTCACCCAAAATATACAAAGTTGAAGGAGTTTTCAAGCAACGAAGTGCCGCCGAATTGAAGACCCACTTGCATCCCTTTTGGTTCACCTTCCCACATCCACCAATCTCTTTTGCAAGGGAGGTTGTTGGGTGGCCTTTGGAAGCTCGAACCTTACCCAAATCCAACGCATGGACACCTGAACCAACCAATTCGCCGACCCCCCAATCCTAAAAGGTTTTGGGCCCATCCCCGGTGGATTGGCTCCAAAATCGAGGGCCAACGGTGGGAGGCCCACTTGGGCACCCCCGCACCTCCCAAGTCCTATTTTTAGTTTTTGAGCATTTTAGATTATTTTTTAGATTGCATTTTGTGTTATTAGGTTTGATTAATCCATAGCTGCAATTTTGTAACTTTTGGTCGGATTCTAGGATGTTTTGTATTGCTTTGTCGTTTCGCTAACTTGCAGGTGTCAAGGTCAAATTCCCGAGGGTGGAGGCCAAATTGGGAAAATCCGACCATCTGGGTCGTCCCAAAATGGCCCCAATTACATAACCCCCCTGTTTGCAGGCGTTTAGCGGGTCTCGGGATCCGACATTGGAGCAGCAGCAGGTCGGTTTCTTCAACACGAAGAATTCGTCCCACCCAGGGACGAATTACAATCAGAATTCGTCCTGCCCAGGGACGAATTCCAGTTGAAGGTGGATTGGCCAGCTGCCTCGATGGCAATGGCCTTCTGGTAACTTTTCTTACCTTCTCGTCAAGTTTTGAAGCAATTTGGACTCACCGTATTCATCTGTTTCGTGCAAATATTTACATGCATATTTCGTTAGTTTTAGAGAGCAAACGCTTTTCATTTGCAGCAGGTGCTACTGACATCTTGGTCGTTTCTTTGTTCGCAGGAGAAGCAAGCAGAGGCGAAGAACTCATCGACATCAGCGGCGGCATCATCTTGGCCCGCCCATTGCAATCGTGGGCACGCGGAAAGAGGAATCATTCAATGATTGTAATCAAACTCTATTTGCGCTCCTAGCCCCTGAAAAGGGAGGAGACGTCATTGTAACAGAGATCAAGGGATATTAATGAAAGGGGCTGTGTTTTCTCTATTTGATTGTGTCTCTTCCAATGTGTTTCTTTTCCATTTCATGCAATTTACATTTCTAGGACTTAAGCGTACTTGATTTTGAATGCAATCGCACTTGGTGTTTCCTTTGCCCGGAATCTCGTGCTTTCACCATATAATGTGCATTGTGCTTGCTTGGTAACACATGTTTCAATAATCTTAAATTGACTTCGTCATTGGCGGGGGCGAGTGACTTGAGTGGTGGACATGGCTTTCAAAGCGACGAAGTCAGTCGCCCTGTTGTTTTTTGTCATGATTTTGTTCCTGTCAAAAGCGAGAGCGAAAACGAGGCATTACAATTTTAACGTATGTTTACATCCGTGTGTGTCTATGATTGGATTCTCTATTGCTAGCTCGCACTTATTGTCAGTAGTAATTGTGATAAAAGACTGATTGTTTCAATTGGCTATGTCAAATAAATCTCCGTGTCGCAGATAAGACTAAAGAATGTTACTCGCTTATGTCATACCAAGCCCATCGTTACGGTGAACGGCAAGTATCCAGGACCGACTTTATATGCACGAGAGGGGGACAGAGTGCTCGTGAATGTCACAAATCACGTGAAATACAACGTTAGCATACACTGGTAATGCCTCACTATATCTAAGAAAATATTGTCTGACTTAGATTTTATTCAATTTGTTTTTGCGTTGTAAATGGTCCAAGACTTACTATGGAGAGTTTATGTATGTGCAGGCACGGGATTAGGCAGTTCAGAACAGGTTGGGCTGATGGACCAGCATACATTACCCAGTGCCCTATTCAAACAGGCCAAAGTTTTGTCTACAACTTTACAATCAGAGGGCAACGAGGCACACTCTTCTATCATGCCCATATCCTTTGGCTACGTGCAACACTCTATGGCCCCATTGTTATCTTACCCAAGAAACATGTGCCATATCCCTTCCCAAAGCCTCACAAAGAGGTCACTCTCATCTTAGGTGGGTTTTAGGTGCCCACATATAACGCATTAGATATTTGCATTCTCCATGATTGTGTTGAACAACTGAAAATGTCATTCTAACGTCGCCTACATATACGCTACAGGTGAATGGTGGAATGCAGACACCGAGGCGGTGATTAATCAAGCTCTCAAAACAGGAGGAGCGCCAAACACTTCGGACGCTCACACCATTAATGGCAAGCCGGGGCCACTCTTCAATTGCTCCACTAAAGGCGAGTACAATTCTCATACACTTACCCATATTATGTTGATCATGGACGGACGGCGTTTACTTTTCCGAGAGTTCTTAGGTTGCCTGTTCCTTTATCTGAAAGTGCAGATACTTACGCGCTTGAGGTTAATCCTGACAAAACCTACCTTGTTCGAATAATCAACGCTGCACTCAATGATGAGGTCTTCTTCAGCATTGCGGACCATCACATGACGGTGGTGGAAGTCGATGCCTTATACACCAAGCCTTTCGAGACCAAGGCAGTAGTAATTGCTCCGGGACAGACAACCAATGTTTTGCTCCATGCAAACAAGAAGAGTGGAAGGTATTTCATGACTGTCCGAGCATTCATGGACGCACCTGTAACCGTTGATAACATGACTACCTCCGCTATATTGCAATACACTGGAAGCTCCAATACTTCCAACCCTGTAATGCCTGTAATTCCCGAGCTAAACGATACGGCCTTCTATAACAATTTTACCAGTGCCCTTAAAAGCCTGAATTCTGCGCAGTATCCAGCAAAAGTTCCGCAGACAGTAGATCGCCATCTCATGTTCACGGTGGGGCTTGCTCTGGACTCGTGCTCCACCTGCGTAAACGGCACCCGGGCGTCTGCATCGGTCAACAACGTGAGCTTCGTCATGCCAACAGTTGCCCTTCTTCAAGCTCACTATTTCAATATCAGCGGCGTTTTCACAACAGACTTCCCCGATAATCCTCCCACGCCCTTCAATTACACTGGCACCCCTCCAAAGAACCTGATGACATCCAAGGGAACCAGGCTCACGCGCCTTCCCTTCAATTCCTCGGTGCATTTGGTACTTCAGGACACCAGCGTGCTTACCGTGGAAAACCACCCAATCCATCTGCATGGCTTCAACTTCTTCGTCGTTGGAAGAGGTGTAGGAATCTACGACCCAAAGAAGGACCCAGCCAAATTCAATCTGGTAGATCCACCCGAGCGGAACACAGTGGGAATGCCAACAGGCGGCTGGACTGCCATCCGATTCAGACCGATAATCCCGGTATGTATAAGCTATGCCGTTTCAATATAAGCAGTTGCATTCTAACTAATAACAATAAGCATTTTGAATTCGAATTCGATACTGATTTCATTTGATGAACACTGTATGAACATGAACAGGGGTGTGGTTCATGCATTGCCATATCTTGTGACCTTGCCAAACAAAGAATTTCAACCGATGACTAGCAGAAATTAAAATGTTGTTTTTAAAAAAGAATCGTTCAAATTGAAATATTTTAAAATTTTTGTTAATCTTATTTCCGATAAGGTATAGGTAATTGACTTACGTGATCACTAAATTTGTTTTTGAAGAGAATAATTTGATAAACATATTTATAATTTACACTGTTTTTAACTTTTGTATATATTGTAAGATAAAATTAGACGGGCTATGCTTTCTCTATATAGGATTTTTAAATAATAAAATGTAGATTTGCGTGCCTTTAAATTTAGTTTAATATGCGATGATAAAATAATACTATTATATTTTCGATTATATATTTTTATCATTACTTTTTAAATAAGATTATTAAAGTGAGAATCTTTTCCGTTTTAGTTAAACTAAAGAGGCCTCTTTACAACAATAAAAGAATATATGCTTTCACTTGTAAAATATTTTGAAAATATATATTTATTTTATGTATGTGCTTTTGATTTATAAATAAGAACATCACTTATATTATGGACCCACATTCAATCTCAACATATATTAAAAAAAAATGATTAAAAATTATATATATATATATATATTCTTTTTAATAATGGTTTTCTTTAATTTTTAAGTTATAAACTTTTCACTTTTGACGATGGTAACCAAAAATTTTGACTATGGATAAAGTTTTGTTATATAATTTTTTAAATAAAGTTTTTAATTTAAAAATATAAAAAAAACATAAAAAATATATATATAATTCTTTAATTTATAAACTTTTCATTTTTGATAGGTAAAAATTCTTTTTGATTTTGGATAAAGTTTTGTTATATTATTTTGGTAAATGGATTTTAAGTTTGTAAATTGACTAAACTTTATTAGTTTAAATTATTTATTTTAATAGTTTTTAAAATGAAAAATCAAAATTAGATTATATGTTAGTAGTTCTTTTTGTCAATATATTATATAATTAATATTTTTATAGCATTATGTCATATTCTTATTAAGATTATATTTACAGTATAACATGATGTTATTTATTTATTTTTTAATTTTTTTAAATAAACATATTACACAGTAATATTATTTATTAAAATGCAAGAGATTATTTTAAATTGTTTCATTCTTATGTTAAATATTTAAAAAATGTTTTATTAATATATAATAGAAATCATAGGTTATCATAACAAAGCTATTTAGATAGAAGCAATGAATACACAAAAAATTAAGAAGAAAAGTAACTGACATGATTACAAACAATAATTTCTCTCACCAGCTATTTTTTTATTATTACGAATATAATATTTTCCTTCAAATAATTAATTGCAGGTGCTTCCTCCTTTTGTAATAATCTCAAAGAAAATAACTGTAACTAATTAAAAAAATTATTATTCTTCTTAACAATCCTATAAAATGGATTTACTAAGAATTTGGTTAGTTTCTTAATAGAAAAACCTAAGTCATCCTCATAATAATAAAACTCTACGACCTCTATGTAAAGTAAATCATTAAATGTATTATTCCTCTACACTATTCAAGATTTTAAATATTTTTTGAAAAAATTTGAAAAAACTTGTATTAAAACATTAATCAGTTACAATTCGGATAAAATACATCCTAGCCGAAAACAATGAAAGCATATGATTACAAGAGAAGAGGAATATTTGCACTGGATCCAAATCTCTTGAACCAATACCAAGCTAGCTGAGAGAGCTGATAGGTCAGATACAACAACTTATCACAAAAACACGAAGCAAACACCAACTTCACCTCTATCCACAAAAAAGCTACAAGTCACGAAATCGCAACACAAGATCCGACCCCGGCCGAAAAAAATGGAGCAACACCAACTTCACCTCTATCCGCGAAAAAGCTACAAGTCACGAAATCACGACACAAGACACCTCTGACCGCAAAAAGTCAACCTGTCACGAAATCGTGACATGTCACGAAATCGTGACAAAAATCCAACCTTGGCCGTGATGGAGCAACATGTTGCGATATCACGACAAAAATCTAGCAGTAGCCACAACAACGCAACATGTCACGAAATCGCGACGACTTCCATCCAGCGGCCACGATGACATAACATGTCGTGAAATCGTGACAACTTTTCTCCCTTGGCCGCGACGACACAACATGTCATGATATTGCGACAATTCTCCTCCCTTGGCCGCGCCGACATAATTCAAATGATGTAGTAATTCAAATGATGTAGTATTTTCATTGTGTATAAGCAATTTGTGTTTCCAACTCATTCGACCTTATTTTTTCCAATCTATATGTTTTAAGGAAGAAACTTGAATATTTTTTATATTTTATTTTGGATTAGAATTGGATAGGCCATGGTTTAAAAAGAAAGACAAATATTATTATAATATTTTTTAATATTATAATAATTAGGTTGAAGAAAACATTTAAAAATAGATATCCTGGACAAGGTTTATTGAGCTATTATAAAAGGGTTGCAAAGGTTTATTTTTAAATTATTTAAAATAAAATGTTTTAACAAAAGTTAAAATCTTAATTTAAAATAATTTATGGCGTCAGAGTTCCCAATTGGATTCAAGTTCGAAAGTAAGAGAGGGCTAACATTTTTTAAACCAAAGAAAATAGTATTTAAAGGAAATGATTTTTTATTTCCAAAGGTTAATCATATTCGAATGCCTAAGTGAAAATATATTTTTTGTGCATCGTTCGTGACGGGCAGAGACCAAGCATAATTCAAGCAAATTATTCGAGGAGGATTTCGTTAAAAATCATTGAGTGCAAAGACAATTCCAAAGAGTTAGCTAGCGCAGACGGTATTTGAGGCTTGGTTAAGGTGCTTGTGAAGGGTTGGTATCAGTTTCAAATCCGATGTAGGTTGTATTGCGAAGGAGGAAAGGACTTTTCATTTTCAAAAAAAATTGTGAGAAGCAAACGTTGTACAGGATAGAGTATCCTTTGGTTTTCATGTGGACGTGTAGCCCAGGCGGTAGCCTAGCCTTAGGCTAGGGCATTGTGGTGGCTAAGATTGTAAGTTCGGGCTAAGGCATTCTGGTGGCTAAGATTGTAAGTTCGAGCTTGGACGCTAGTCATTGAGACTTGTGCAAACATTTTTATAACGTGGGCCAAATATTAAGGTATATAATTTTTGAGTTAAAATTACCAAAGTTTTTTGGAAAATAAAATTTGTTTTGAGGCTAGGTAATATTAAAAGGGCCATCTGTGGAATTTTTTGAGGAGTCATAAGGTGTTTTAATTAAATATTTTATTTTGGGTTTTTAGGAATTAAATCAAGTATTAGAGATTATAAGATGTAAACAAAGGGATTTTTATTTTTTATGTGTGTTGAATATTATTTTGAAAGAGAAGGCTATTATAAGGTGTAAACAAGGAACTTTATTTTTTTATGTGTTGAATATTATCTTGAAAGAGAAGGATATTATAAGGTGTAAACAAGGAACTTTATTTTTGATATATATTTTGAAAGTGGAGTGATAAGGTATATTTATGACTTGACAATTTATTGTATTTCTTGTATGGTGAAATATTTTTTGAGGTAAATATTCTTATAGAGATTTTGATATAGACTGTTGCTTGAAAGCATGAGATTCCGGGCAAAGGAAACACCAAGTGCGATTGCATTCAAAATTAAGTACGCTTAAGTCCTAGAAATGTAAATTGCATGAAACGGAAAAGAAACACATTGAAAGAGACACAATCAAAATAGAGAGAACACAGCCCTTTCATTAATTTCCCTTGATCTCTGTTACAATGACGTCTCCTCCCTTTTCAGGGCTAGGAGCGCAAATAGAGTTTGATTACAATCACTGAACGATTCCTCTTTCCGCGTGCCCACGATTGCAATGGGCAGGCCAAGATGATGTCGTCGCTGATGTCGATGAGTTCTTCGCATCTGCTACTTCTCCTGCAAACAAATAAATGACCAAGACGTCAGTAGAACCTTCTGCAAATGAAAAGCGTTTGCGCTCTAAAACTAACAAAATATGCATGTGAATATTTGCCTAAAATAGTGAATACAGTGAATCCAAATTGCTTCAAAACTTGATAGAAGGTAATAAAAGTTACCAGAAGGCCACTGCCACTGAGGCAACTGGAAAATCCACCTTCAACTGGAATTCGTCCCTGGGCAGGATGAATTCTGACTGCAATTCATCCCTGGGTGGGACAAATTCTTCTGTGTTGAGGAAATCGACCTGCTGCTGCTCCAATGTCGGATCCCGAGACCTGCAAAACACCTACAAATAGGGGGGTTAGGTAATTGGGGTCATTTTGGGATGACCCATATGGTCGGATTTTCCCAATTTGGCCTCCACCCTCGGGAATTTGACCTTGACACCTGCAAGTTAGCGAAACGACAAAGCAATACAAAACATCCTAAAATCTGACCAAAAGTTACAAAATTGAAATTATGGACTAATCAGACCTAGTAACACATAATGCAATCTAAAAAATAATCTAAAATGCTCAAAAACTAAAAATAGGACTTGGGAGGTGCGGGGGTGCCCAAGTGGGCCTCCCACCGTTGGCCCTCGATTTTGGAGCCAATCCACCGGGGATGGGCCCAAAACCTTTTAGGATTGGGGGGTCGGCGAATTGGTTGGTTCAGATGTCCATGCGTCGGATTTGAGTAAGGTTCGAGCTTCCAAAGGCCACCCAACAACCTCCCTTGCAAAAGAGATTGGTGGATGTGGGAAGGTGAACCAAGAGGGATGCAAGTGAGTCTTCAATTCGGCAGCACTTCGTTGCTTGAACACTCCTTCCATATGTATGTTTTGGGTGAGAAAAGTCCCACCTTTTATAGACCCAAGGGGTCTCTTTTGGGAGGGAAGCACCAATGCCATGTGTTGGCCATAGGTGCCATGTGGCAGTCTTGTCTTCCCATGAGGGAGGGGAGTCCTCCATTGACTTGAACTTTGATAAATGCTTTTTATAACAGTCCTCTAACGGACCCTCTGTCCACTTACACATGTGTGCAAGGTAGGAGCCCTTAACTGAATGTTCTGGGCTGCCACTTGGCACCATTTGCCTTTTTGCCTGTTAAGCTTGGAATTCGTCCCACCTAGGGACGGATTTAGAATTCGTCCTGGGGTGGGACGGATTCTATTTTGAATTCGTCTCGGGGTGAGACGAGTACTGGGAAAAGTTTCCAAGTGTGCCAAATTGCTTCTTGACCTTACAAAATTGCTATGAAAGTGGTTAGGACCACTGTTTAACCTCTGAGGGCTGCCCTGGGGGCTGTGTTTGTCAAAGCGATCAGTGTTTGCAGTCACATAATCGGATTGGTGCTTTTTTGATCACCACTAAAAGCACGAGATTCCGGTCAAAGGAAACACCAAGTGCAATTGCATTCAAAATTAAGTACGCTTAAGTCCTAGAAATGTAAATTGCATGAAACGAAAAAGAGACACATTGGAAGAGACATAATCAAATATAGAGAACACAACCCTTTCATTAATTTCCCTTGATCTCTGTTACAATGATGCCTCCTCCATTTTCAGGGGCTAGGAGCATAGATAGAGTTTGATTACAATCGCTGAATGATTCCTCTTTCTGCATGCCCACGATTGCAATGAGTGGGCCAATATGATGTCGTCGCTGATGTCGATGTGTTCTTCGCCTCTGCTACTTCTCCTACGAACAAAGAAATGACCAAGATGTCAGTAGCACCTGCTGCAAATGAAAAGTGTTCTCTCTCTAAAACCAACGAAATATGCATATGAATATTTGCCTGAAACAGTGAAACCAAATTGCTTCAAAACTTGACAGAAGGTAAGAAAAGTTACCAGAAGGCCACTGCCACTGAGGCAGTTGGCCAATCCACCTTCAACTGGAATTCATCCCTAGGCAGGATGAATTCTGACTGTAATTTGTCCCTGGGTGGGACGAATTCTTTTGTGTTGAGGAAATCGACCTGCTGCTGCTCCAATGTCGGATCCTGAGACCTAAAAAACACCTACAAATAGGGGGGTTAGGTAATTGGGGCCATTTTGGGACGACCCAGATGGTCGGATTTTCCCAATTTGGCCTTCACCATCAGGAATTTGACCATGACACCTGCGAGTTAGCGAAACGACAAAGCAATACAAAACATCCTAAAATCTGACCAAAAGTTACAAAATTGCAATTATGGACTAATCAGACCTAGTAACACAGAATGCAATCTAAAAAATAATCTAAAATTCTCAAAAACTAAAAATAGGACTTGGGAGGTGCGGGGGTGCCCAAGTGGGCCTCCCATCGTTGGCCCTCGATTTTGGAGCCAATCCACCAGGGATGGGCCCAAAACCTTTTAGGATTGGGGGGTCGGCGAATTGGTTGGTTCAGATGTCCATGCGTCGGATTTGAGTAAGGTTCAAGCTTCCAAAGGCCACCCAACAACCTCCCTTGCAAAAGAGATTGGTGGATGTGGGAAGGTGAACCAAGAGGGATGCAAGTGAGTCTTCAATTCGGCAGCACTTCGTTGCTTGAACACTCCTTACATCTGTATGTTTTGGGTGAGAAAAGTCCCACCTTTTATAGACCCAAGGGGTCTCTTTTTGGAGGGAAGCACCAATGCCATGTGTTGGCCATAGGCGCCATGTGGCAGTCTTGTCTTCCCATGAGGGAGGGGAGTCCTCCATTGACTTGAACTTTGATAAATGCTTTTTGTAACAGTCCTCTAACGGCCCCTATGTCCACTTACACATGCGTGCAAGGCGAGAGCCCTTAACTGACTGTTCTGGGCTGCCACTTGGCACCATTTGCCTTTTTGCCCGTTAAGATTGGAATTCGTCCCACCCAGGGACGGATTTAGAATTCGTCCTGGGGTGGGACGGATTCTATTTTGAATTCATCCCGGGGTGAGACGAGTACTGGGCAAAGTTTCCAAGTGTGCCAAATTTCTTCTTGACCTTACAAAATTTCTATGAAAGTGGTTAGGACCACTGTTTAACCTCTGAGGGCTGCCCTGGGGGCTGTGTTTGTCAAAGCGATCAGTGTTTGCAGTCACATAATCGGATTGGTGCTGTTTTGATCACCACTGAAAGCACAAGATTTCGGTCAAAGGAAACACCAAGTGCGATTGCATTCAAAATTAAGTACGCTTAAGTCCTAGAAATGTAAATTGCATGAAACGAAAAAGAGACACATTGGAAGAGACACAATCAAATATAGAGAACACAACCCTTTCATTAATTTCCCTTGATCTCTGTTACAATGATGCCTCCTCCCTTTTTAGGGGCTAGGAGCACAGATAGAGTTTGATTACAATCGCTGAATGATTCCTCTTTCCGCGTGCCCATGATTGCAATGAGCGGGCCAAGATGATGTCGCCGCTAATGTCGATGTGTTCTTCACCTCTGCTACTTCTCCTATGAACAAAGAAATGACCAAGACGTCAGTAGCACCTGCTGCAAATGAAAAGTGTTCTCTCTCTAAAACCAACGAAATATGCATATGAATATTTGCCTGAAACAGTGAATACAGTGAAACCAAATTGCTTCAAAACTTGACAGAAGGTAAGAAAAGTTACCAGAAGGCCACTGCCACTGAGGTAGCTGGCAAATCCACCTTCAACTAGTACTCGTCCCTGGGTAGGATGAATTCTGACTGCAATTCGTCCCTGGGTGGGACGAATTCTTCTGTGTTGAGGAAATCGACCTACTGCTACTCCAATGTCGGATCTCGAGACCTGAAAAACACCTGTAAATAGGGGGGTTAGGTAATTGGGGCCATTTTGGGACGACCCAGATGGTCGGATTTTCCCAATTTGGCCTCCACCCTCGGGAATTTGACCTTGACACCTGCAAGTTAGCGAAACGTCAAAGCAATACAAAACATCCTAAAATCTGACCAAAAGTTACAAAATTGCAATTATGGACTAATCAGACCTAGTAAAATAGAATGCAATCTAAAAAATAATCTAATATTCTCAAAAACTAAAAATAGGACTTGGGAGGTGCGGGGGTGCCCAAGTGGGCCTCCCATCGTTGGCCCTCAATTTTGGAGCCAATCCACCAGGGATGGGCCCAAAAACTTTTAGGATTGGGGGGTCGGCGAATTGGTTGGTTCAGATGTCCATGCGTCGGATTTGAGTAAGGTTCGAGCTTCCAAAGGCCACCCAACAACCTCCCTTGCAAAAGAGATTGGTGGATGTGGGAAGGTGAACCAAGAGGGATGCAAGTGAGTCTTCAATTCGGTAGCACTTCGTTGCTTGAACACTCCTTCCACCTGTATGTTTTGGGTGAGAAAAGTCCCACCTTTTATAGACCCAAGGGGTCTCTTTTGGGAGGGAAGCACCAATGCCATGTGTTGGCCATAGGCGCCATGTGGTAGTCTTGTCTTCCCATGAGGGAGGGGAGTCCTCCATTGACTTGAACTTTGATAAATGCTTTTTGTAACAGTCCTCTAATGGCCCCTCTGTCCACTTACACATGCGTGCAAGGTAGGAGCCCTTAACTGATTGTTCTGGGCTGCCACTTGGCACCATTTGCCTTTTTGCCCGTTAAGCTTGGAATTCGTCCCACCCAAGGACGGATTTAGAATTCGTCCTGGGGTGGGACGGATTCTATTTTGAATTCGTCCCGAGGTGAGACGAGTACTGGGCAAAGTTTCCAAGTGTGCCAAATTGCTTCTTGACCTTACAAAATTGCTATGAAAGTGGTTAGGACCACTGTTTAACCTCTGAGGGCTGCCCTGGGGGCTGTGTTTGTCAAAGCGATCAGTGTTTGCAGTCACATAATCGGATTGGTGCTGTTTTGATCGCCACTGAAAGCACGAGATTCCGGTCAAAGGAAACACCAAGTGCGATTGCATTCAAAATTAAGTACGCTTAAGTCCTAGAAATGTAAATTGCATGAAACAAAAAAGAGACACATTGGAAGAGACAGAATCAAATATAGAGAACACAACCCTTTCATTAATTTCCCTTGATCTCTGTTACAATGATGCCTCCTCCCTTTTTAGGGGCTAGGAGCGCAGATAGAGTTTGATTACAATCGTTGAATGATTCCTCTTTCCGCGTGCCCACGATTGCAATGAGCGGGCCAATATGATGCCACCGCTGATGTCGATGTGTTCTTCGCCTCTACTGCTTCTCCTGCAAACAAAGAAATGACCAAGACTTTAGTAGCACCTGCTGCAAATGAAAAGTGTTCTCTCTCTAAAACCAACGAAATATGCATATGAATATTTGCCTGAAACAGTGAATACAGTGAAACCAAATTGCTTCAAAACTTGACGGAAGGTAAGAAAAGTTACCGAAGGCCATCGCCACCGAGGCGGTGGCCAATCCACCTTCAAGCGGAATTCATCCCCGGGCGGGACGACTTCGATCGTAATTCGTCCCTGGGTGGGACGAATTCTTCTGAGTTAAAGAAACTGACGTGCTGCTGCTCCAATTTTGGATCTCGGGACCTGCAAAACACCTGCAAATAGGGGTGTTAGGTAATTGGGGTAATTTTGGGACGACCCAGATGGTCGGATTTTCCCAATTTGGCCTCCACCCTCGGGAATTTGACCTTGACACCTGCAAGTTAGCGAAACAACAAAGCAATACAAAACATCCTAAAATCGACCAAAAGTTACAAAATTGCAATTATGGACTAATCAGACCTAGTAACACAGAATGCAATCTAAAAAATAATCTAAAATGCTCAAAAACTAAAATTAGGACTTGGGAGGTGCGGGGGTGCCCAAGTGGGCCTCCCACCGTTGGCCCTCGATTTTGGAGCCAATCCACCGAGGATGGGCCCAAAACCTTTTAGGATTGGGGGGTCGGTGAATTGGTAGGTTCAGGTGTCCATGCGTTGGATTTGGGTAAGGTTCGAGCTTCCAAAGGCCACCCAACAACCTCCCTTGCAAAAGAGATTGGTGGATGTGGGAAGGTGAACCAAGGGGGATGCAAGTGAGTCTTCAATTCAGCAGCACTTCATTGCTTGAACACTCCTTCAATCTGTATATTTTGGGTGAGAAAAGTCCCACCTTTTATAGACCCAAGGGGTCTCTTTTGGGAGGGAAGCACCAATGCCATGTGTTGGCCATAGGCGCCATATGGCAGTCTTGTCTTCCCATGAGGGAGGGGAGTCCTCCATTGACTTGAACTTTGATAAATGGTTTTTGTAACAGTCCTCTAACGGCCCCTCTGTCCACTTACACATGCGTGCAAGGCAAGAGCCCTTAACTGACTGTTATGGGCTGCCACTTGGCACCATTTACCTTTTTGCCCGTTAAGCTTGGAATTCGTCCCACCCAGGGACGGATTTAGAATTCATCCTGGGGTGAGACGGATTCTATTTTGAATTTGTCCCAGGGTGAGACGAGTACTGGGCAAAGCTTCCAAGTGTGTCAAATTACTTCTATAAGAATATTTACCTCAAATTACTTCTATATGGTCTATGGTTATGGCAGCGGTGATTGTTAAAATTTCATAAAACATGCTTGGATTAGGTGAAATTATTTCCTTGGTGTTACATTTGCAGGTCTAGCTTCGAAATCAAGTGATTCACTTTTAAGCACCAACACACAAATAATGATACATTCCATATGTGAAATATAAGATGGTTATTACAAATTTAATTTTTAAAATGATCAAAATGTGTTAAATCATGAGATTTATTCTCCTGAACAAGAGCACTTATTTTTTTTCTTAAAACAATATGGTTCTTGAGTCAAATGATAGAAAATTATTATTTATATGAAAATTACATTGCAAAACATTTTCATAATGCTTATTAAATAATTTTTAAAAACATTAAAGAAAATGTATTTTATAGTACATTAATAAATAAAAACATAATTATAAAATATAGAAAAACATTACTTTGCTTCTACGACATAATATTTTATATTTCACATTATAAAATATTTATTTATAACCTGAATTAGAAAGGTTACATATGCATTGATATAAGAGAAGGTACTTCGCTTTACTTGTCACATAGAGAAAAAGGATAGTCTTGCAAGGACTAAGGGCCTTCACTACTAGTAAACGGAAATTTGAAATGAAAGGAAGGCTGATGCAGGTATTATTGATTTACAAGACAAATGGATACGAAAGGAAACCAATAATGATGCTGGTTTAAAAGGAAATTTGAAATGAAAGGAAGGCTGATGCAGGTATTATTGATTTACAAGGCAAATGGATAAGAAAGGAAAGCAATAATGATGCTGGTTTAAAGGTGTTATTATTGATTTAAAGCACAAATGGATATAATGGGGATTAGAAAGTTGATTTTCTTAGTGGTCACTGAAAGTAACATGCCTCGAATCAGAAAACAACAGCCTTAATATGATGTTGGAAATGCTTGTAGCTAAAGTTTAAGGTTGCGAGCGCGCGACTTCCAAAAAGGGTGAAAATGGAAATATGACTTAACTAGAATGCTCTGCATACCAAGAATGTGACTTGGTATTCAATCCGTGAGTCTAACGGCGATCTGTTAATCTCAACTGGGCGTTATGGTGACTTGGTATTCAATCCGTGAGTCTAACGGCGATCTGTTGATCACAACTGGGTGTTATGGTGCGCTGTAACATCAATTGAAGAGAATTAGAGGTGGTTGTAAAACGTTACAAAAGTTTTATTCACGAAAATGCGTGGAGAGCGTGAGAATCATTAGATTTCTCCCATGTCGTTAAGAGGTATGCAACCAGACAACCGACTCTTGTGTTGTTGACGCCCACCGATTTCTATTTGCGCAATGTCTACGCGTTTACATGCTAATCGGCATGTGGACCTTTTTATGCGTGTCTCCCATTCCTATTGTAACCACTGAAAATGAGATCTACCCAAGCTTGGCTCTTCGGATCAGCATTGGCAGGATGAAATTGTTTCTGTGTATTGCACTCAAACTAAATAATCTACAATTTCATTTTATGTCAGGGTACCAACCACGCTAGATTTACGACAAACATCTAACGCTTCTTCGGACAAAAGAAAAAAAAAGAGGACACAACAATAGGACCTCATACCAACCCAACTTAAACTGCATGCTTCCACTAGTTAGCAGTCTCCGTACCAAACAAAAACATGCTCCTATATACCATATAATGTGCATTGTGCTTGCTTGGTAACACATGTTTCAATAATCTTAAATTGACTTCGTCATTGGCGGGGGCGAGTGACTTGAGTGGTGGACATGGCTTTCAAAGCGACGAAGTCAGTCGCCCTGTTGTTTTTTGTCATGATTTTGTTCCTGTCAAAAGCGAGAGCGAAAACGAGGCATTACAATTTTAACGTATGTTTACATCCGTGTGTGTCTATGATTGGATTCTCTATTGCTAGCTCGCACTTATTGTCAGTAGTAATTGTGATAAAAGACTGATTGTTTCAATTGGCTATGTCAAATAAATCTCCGTGTCGCAGATAAGACTAAAGAATGTTACTCGCTTATGTCATACCAAGCCCATCGTTACGGTGAACGGCAAGTATCCAGGACCGACTTTATATGCACGAGAGGGGGACAGAGTGCTCGTGAATGTCACAAATCACGTGAAATACAACGTTACCATACACTGGTAATGCCTCACTATATCTAAGAAAATATTGTCTGACTTAGATTTTATTCAATTTGTTTTTGCGTTGTAAATGGTCCAAGACTTACTATGGAGAGTTTATGTATGTGCAGGCACGGGATTAGGCAGTTCAGAACAGGTTGGGCTGATGGACCAGCATACATTACCCAGTGCCCTATTCAAACAGGCCAAAGTTTTGTCTACAACTTTACAATCAGAGGGCAACGAGGCACACTCTTCTATCATGCCCATATCCTTTGGCTACGTGCAACACTCTATGGCCCCATTGTTATCTTACCCAAGAAACATGTGCCATATCCCTTCCCAAAGCCTCACAAAGAGGTCACTCTCATCTTAGGTGGGTTTTAGGTGCCCACATATAACGCATTAGATATTTGCATTCTCCATGATTGTGTTGAACAACTGAAAATGTCATTCTAACGTCGCCTACATATACGGTACAGGTGAATGGTGGAATGCAGACACCGAGGCGGTGATTAATCAAGCTCTCAAAACAGGAGGAGCGCCAAACACTTCGGACGCTCACACCATTAATGGCAAGCCGGGGCCACTCTTCAATTGCTCCACTAAAGGCGAGTACAATTCTCATACACTTAGCCATATTATGTTGATCATGGACGGACGGCGTTTACTTTTCCGAGAGTTCTTAGGTTGCCTGTTCCTTTATCTGAAAGTGCAGATACTTACGCGCTTGAGGTTAATCCTGACAAAACCTACCTTGTTCGAATAATCAACGCTGCACTCAATGATGAGGTCTTCTTCAGCATTGCGGACCATCACATGACGGTGGTGGAAGTCGATGCCTTATACACCAAGCCTTTCGAGACCAAGGCAGTAGTAATTGCTCCGGGACAGACAACCAATGTTTTGCTCCATGCAAACAAGAAGAGTGGAAGGTATTTCATGACTGTCCGAGCATTCATGGACGCACCTGTAACCGTTGATAACATGACTACCTCCGCTATATTGCAATACACTGGAAGCTCCAATACTTCCAACCCTGTAATGCCTGTAATTCCCGAGCTAAACGATACGGCCTTCTATAACAATTTTACCAGTGCCCTTAAAAGCCTGAATTCTGCGCAGTATCCAGCAAAAGTTCCGCAGACAGTAGATCGCCATCTCATGTTCACGGTGGGGCTTGCTCTGGACTCGTGCTCCACCTGCGTAAACGGCACCCGGGCGTCTGCATCGGTCAACAACGTGAGCTTCGTCATGCCAACAGTTGCCCTTCTTCAAGCTCACTATTTCAATATCAGCGGCGTTTTCACAACAGACTTCCCCGATAATCCTCCCACGCCCTTCAATTACACTGGCACCCCTCCAAAGAACCTGATGACATCCAAGGGAACCAGGCTCACGCGCCTTCCCTTCAATTCCTCGGTGCATTTGGTACTTCAGGACACCAGCGTGCTTACCGTGGAAAACCACCCAATCCATCTGCATGGCTTCAACTTCTTCGTCGTTGGAAGAGGTGTAGGAATCTACGACCCAAAGAAGGACCCAGCCAAATTCAATCTGGTAGATCCACCCGAGCGGAACACAGTGGGAGTGCCAACAGGCGGCTGGACTGCCATCCGATTCAGAGCCGATAATCCCGGTATGTATAAGCTATGCCGTTTCAATATAAGCAGTTGCATTCTAACTAATAACAATAAGCATTTTGAATTCGAATTCGATACTGATTTCATTTGATGAACACTGTATGAACATGAACATGAACAGGGGTGTGGTTCATGCATTGCCATCTGGAAGTGCACACGACGTGGGGACTGAAGATGGCGTTCGTGGTGGAGAATGGAAAGGGGCCCAACCAGTCCATTTTGCCTCCCCCGAAAGACCTGCCCAGGTGCTAGGTCAATCCAAGTGCAAAACACTGATAATTTCTTTACTATTATCAAAGAGAAGTGCCCTTAAGGCAGCGGCTTACCATTGTCAATGGAAAGTGCCGTTATGGCAGCGGTGATATCTTGTGACCTTGCCAAACAAAGAATTTCAACCGAGGACTAGCAGAAATTAAAATGTTGTTTTTAAAAAAGAATCGTTCAAATTGAAATATTTTTAAATTTTTGTTAATCTTATTTCCGATAAGGTATAGGTAATTGACTTACGTGATCACTAAATTTGTTTTTGGAGAGAATAATTTGATAAACATATTTATAATTTACACTGTTTTTAACTTTTGTATATATTGTAAGATAAAATTAGACGGGCTATGCTTTCTCTATATAGGATTTTTAAATAATAAAATGTAGATTTGCGTGCCTTTAAATTTAGTTTAATATGCGATGATAAAATAATACTATTATATTTTCGATTATATATTTTTATCATTACTTTTTAAATAAGATTATTAAAGTGAGAATCTTTTCCGTTTTAGTTAAACTAAAGAGGCCTCTTTACCACAATAAAAGAATATATGCTTTCACTTGTAAAATATTTTGAAAATATATATTTATTTTATCTATGTGCTTTTGATTTATAAATAAGAACATCACTTATATTATGGACCCACATTCAATCTCAACATATATTAAAAAAAAATGATTAAAAATTATATATATATATATATATATATATATATATATATATATATTTTTTTTTCTTTTTAATAATGGTTTTCTTTAATTTTTAAGTTATAAACTTTTCACTTTTGACGATGGTAACCAAAAATTTTGACTATGGATAAAGTTTTGTTATATAATTTTTTAAATAAAGTTTTTAATTTAAAAATATAAAAAAAACATAAAAAATATATATATATAATTCTTTAATTTATAAACTTTTCATTTTTGATAGGTAAAAATTCTTTTTGATTTTGGATAAAGTTTTGTTATATTATTTTGGTAAATGGATTTTAAGTTTGTAAATTGACTAAACTTTATTAGTTTAAATTATTTATTTTAATAGTTTTTAAAATGAAAAATCAAAATTAGATTATATGTTAGTAGTTCTTTTTGTCAATATATTATATAATTAATATTTTTATAGCATTATGTCATATTCTTATTAAGATTATATTTACAGTATAACATGATGTTATTTATTTATTTTTTAATTTTTTTAAATAAACATATTACACAGTAATATTATTTATTAAAATGCAAGAGATTATTTTAAATTGTTTCATTCTTATGTTAAATATTTAAAAAATGTTTTATTAATATATAATAGAAATCATAGGTTATCATAACAAAGCTATTTAGATAGAAGCAATGAATACACATAAAATTAAGAAGAAAAGTAACTGACATGATTACAAACAATAATTTCTCTCACCAGCTATTTTTTTATTATTACGAATATAATATTTTCCTTCAAATAATTAATTGCAGGTGCTTCCTCCTTTTGTAATAATCTCAAAGAAAATAACTGTAACTAATAAAAAAAATTATTATTCTTCTTAACAATCCTATAAAATGGATTTACTAAGAATTTGGTTAGTTTCTTAATAGAAAAACCTAAGTCATCCTCATAATAATAAAACTCTACGACCTCTATGTAAAGTAAATCATTAAATGTATTATTCCTCTACACTATTCAAGATTTTAAATATTTTTTGAATTTTTTTGAAAAAACTTGTATTAAAACATTAATCAGTTACAATTCGGATAAGATACATCCTAGCAAAAAACAATGAAAGCACATGATTACAAGAGAAGAGGAAGATTTGCACTGGATCCAAATCTCTTGAACCAATACCAAGCTAGCTGAGAGAGCTGATAGGTCAGATACAACAACTTATCACAAAAACACGAAGCAAACACCAACTTCACCTCTATCCACGAAAAAGCTACAAGTCACGAAATCGTGACACAAGACACCTCTGACCGCAAAAAAGTCAACCTGTCACGAAATCATGACATGTCACGAAATCGCGACAAAAATCCAACCTTGGCCGCGATGGAGCAACATGTTGCGATATCACGACAAAAATCCAGTAGCAGCCACAACAACGCAACATGTCACGAAATCGCGACGACTTCCCTCCAGCGGCCACGACGACATAACATGTCGCGAAATCGTGACAACTTTTCTCCCTTGGCCGCGACGACACAACATGTCATGATATTGCGACAATTCTCCTCCCTTGGCCACGCCGACATAATTCAAATGATGTAGTATTTTCATTGTGTATAAGCAATTTGTGTTTCCAACTCATTCGACCTTATTTTTTCCAATCTATATGTTTTAAGGAAGAAATTTGAATATTTTTTATATTTTATTTTGGATTACAATTGGATAGGCCATGGTTTAAAAAGAAAGACAAATATTATTATAATATTTTTTAATATTATAATAATTAGGTTGAAGAAAACATTAAAAAATAGATATCCTGGACAAGGTTTATTGAGCTATTATAAAAGGGTTGCAAAGGTTTCTTTTTAAATTATTTAAAATAAAATGTTTTAACAAAAGTTAAAATCTTAATTTAAAATAATTTATGGCGTCAGAGTTCCCAATTGGATTCAAGTTCGAAAGTAAGAGAGGGCTGACATTTTTTAAACCAAAGAAAAGAGTATTTAAAGGAAATGATTTTTTATTTCCAAAGGTTAATCATATTCGAATGCCTAAGTGAAAATATATTTTTTGTGCATCGTTCGTGACGGGCAGAGACCAAGCATAATTCAAGCAAATTATTCGAGGAGGATTTCGTTAAAAATCATGGAGAGTGCGAAGATAATTCCAAAGAGTTGGCTAGCGCAGACGGTAGTTGAGGCTTGGTTAAGGTGCTTGTGAAGGGTTGGTCTCAGTTTCAAATCCGATGTAGGTTGTATTGCGAAGGAGGAAAGGACTTTTCATTTTCAAAAAAAATTGTGAGAAGCAAACGTTGTACAGGATAGAGTATCCTTTGGTTTTCATGTGGACGTGTAGCCCAGGTGGTAGCCTAGCCTTAGGCTAGGGCATTGTGGTGGCTAAGATTGTAAGTTCGGGCTAAGGCATTCTGGTGGCTAAGATTGTAAGTTCGAGCTTGGACGCTAGTCATTGAGACTTGTGCAAACATTTTTATAACGTGGGCCAAATATTAAGGTATACAATTTTTGAGTTAAAATTACCAAAGTTTTTTGGAAAATAAAATTTGTTTTGAGGCTAGGTAATATTAAAAGGGCCATCTGTGGAATTTTTTGAGGAGTCATAAGGTGTTTTAATTAAATATTTTATTTTGGGTTTTTAGGAATTAAATCAAGTATTAGAGATTATAAGATGTAAACAAAGGGATTTTTATTTTTTATGTGTGTTGAATATTATTTTGAAAGAGAAGGCTATTATAAGGTGTAAACAAGGAACTTTATTTTTTTATGTGTTGAATATTATCTTGAAAGAGAAGGATATTATAAGGTGTAAACAAGGAACTTTATTTTTGATATATATTTTGAAAGTGGAGTGATAAGGTATATTTATGACTTGACAATTTATTGTATTTCTTGTATGGTGAAATATTTTTTGAGGTAAATATTCTTATAGAGATTTTGATATAGACTGTTGCTATCTAACCTAGAGTTGGAAAAAGGATTTGGTTGTGAGTAAAACAGGTTTTGAAGACATATCTCTATCAAAGTAAAGAGGTATGGGCACATCATTTTTTGTTTGAAATGTTGGAATAAATGTTGTAAAATATAAGGTGGAGTGAAAAGGAGTATTTGATAAAGATTGTTGGAAATATTTGAGTGAATTCTTATATACTTCATTGGTGAATGTTTAGAGAACATTTGAGGTAGAGATTGAGGATTATTTGAGTTAGGGTTTTAAACCTACATTGTGCACTTTATTTGAAGAAGTTTAAAAATACTTTTTTAGGGTTAGTGAGTAAGTTGTGTTTCATTGGCTGAATGATTGAATGAAATTATTGAGTATTGGTTTTGAGTGATATTGAAAGTGAATGCACAAACATTAGAAATTAGATATGTGAAAGCAATAAATTTAATGATTGGGTAGAACATATTGAGTTTTTGATAGAGTACATCATTCTCTATATGTTCCAAAGGTTAAACAAATTTTGAATAGAATATGTCTAAACTACTTCAAGTTAAAGAAATTACTTTGAATATTAGATAAATCAATTGGTAACATTGTGTGCAAATATTTGATATTGTTTGAGCATATTTTGTGAGTTGTTTTGAGTATGTATTAACATAGAATTTGAGCAAGTCTTGGTGAAGACCTAAAGGTAGATTTGAGGCAAGTATTGGTGAAGAATTGAGAGCATATTGAGCAAGTTCTTGAGAGGAATTGAAGGTAGATTTGAGATAAGTCTTGGTGAATACTTAAGAGCAGATTGAGCAAGTTATTGAGAGGACTTGAAGGTAGATTTAAGGTAAGTATTTGTGAATATTTGAGAGCAGATTTGATTGATTGATTTGTTCAACATTTGTGTTAAGGCTTGGGGAAAATCTAAGAAGATTTTATTTATGATTGGATCAAGATTTATGTTAAGGCTTGAGGATATATTTGATGATAGATTTTGGTCTAAATTTATGACCAGATTTATGCTAGACTTGAGATAGAGTTAGAGCAAATTTGTACTACACTTGGTACAGAGTTTGGTATAGATCTGAGATAGAGTTGAGAGTAAGCTTTGTATATGATAGAGTAGAGGACATGAGTCTTTAGTGGAAATAGATCTAGGTAGAACAAAACATCTATAAAGCTATTTGTAGATGATAGTCTTGAGGGAGCTATTTGTACAAAACATCTATAAATGGGTAAATCTTGAACAAAATTTTTTAAAAGAAACACTCTACCTGTAGTAGATATCCATATGAAAGTGCAGTGATTCACCTTCCTTCTAAACTTATAAAGCATAGATTGTCGAGAAGATCTAGGTAGAGGATGAGATGAAATTGGAATACCAAGATAAATGAAAGGAGGAGTCCCAACCTAGAATCTTAGAATGTGAGCAATCTTGGCTTGAATAATAGGAGGGGTATTGAAGAAGAAAATAGAAGACTTATCCTCATTAATCAACTATCTAGAAGCACCAACATATATGTCACGAGACTGTCTAATATTGTTAGCTTCCCTGATAGTGGTAACTCCCAACAAAGTAGTATCATCAACAAATTTAAGGTGGGAAAGAGGTGGAAAACTACTATCCCACTTCCACCCATGAATGAGACCTTGCATGACTTTAGACTTGAGCAATCTTCGCAACCCTTCTGCCATAATGATAAAAAAATAAGGAGATAAAGGATATCCTTGCCTCAATTTCCTTGAGGCCTCAAACAGCTCTGATGGCTCAATATTAACAAGAACAGAGAATGAGGAAGAAGAAACACAACTCATCACCCATCTAATCCATTCCTCCTCAAATCCAAAATCAACAAGAAATTTTTGAAGAAAGGACCATCTGACCCTATCATAGGCTTTGGTCATGTCCAACTTAATGAACATAGTTTTTTCCAAAATTTATCCAGACCAAGAGGGCCCAGTATTTGAAGCCATAGGTGGGACAAACTTAGGGTATTTTCTTTATAGGTGGCCATATTCATGGTAAATTTGGCAACGAAATGAAAGAGCTTCATAGTGAATTTTTGGAACCCATGTAGTTGATCCAAATTGTATTTCAATAGAATCTAGAATAGGATTATTTAAGTCAATTTCAAAAGAGATTAATTTTTTATCCATTCTCTGTTGTGATAGTCCAACCATATTCCCAAGTAAAAGGGCAATCTTATGCAAGATATTAGTTCTTCATAATTTGAACAGGAGCCATGTAAGCCACACCCATATTGGAACCCATGATAGACACTCCTTTTATGGGTTGAAACCCACATGCCAGGGTTTAAGAAAGAGTCTCACTTGGTTATAAAAATAAGTACCCCCTTCAAATGCTTTGTTATAATCTATAATACAAGAGAAAACCACCATAAAATAGTTGTTCACACTTAGCATGACCTCAACATCACCTTCAGGGTTCCATGTCTTCCTGACCCAAACCTCCACAAAGGGGAGACAAATTTGTATGCCCAAAAGTTTGCCAACAAGGGCACGTTTGGTTAGATACTCCACATCTTCTACCATTGAGTCTGGTTGAACCACTAGAACTGGCTTGGCTTCACATCGTTCAAAACATCTATTATTCTTTAACAAGTGGTTCTTGACATGCACTAGAAAATCCTGTTCCTTCTAGTTAATTTTAGATGAAAAAACATCATGAGCATGCACTCTCTATATCTGAACCGATGCCACCATGAAATTACTCCAATTTTTAGGCCTCCTCCTGAAGCTTCTGCCATCCTCACAGAGTACATTTTCTTCATCAAACCCCAGCAGAGTAGTTTTTCCTCATCCAAAATCATTTTAAGACTTAAATATGAAGGATGAAGAAGATATTGCTACATACTTACTTTGTATGGATGAGGTTGTTAACTCCATGCGATGACTTGGATTTAAAGTTGAAGAATTAGATGTTTGTCAAAAGGTTTTAAGGTCACTCCTTATGAGGTATAGTGAAAATATTTTAATCGTATAAGAAACATGTAATATTGAAACTTTGAATATGGATGAGTTCCAAGGAAGTCTGACAACTTATGATATGAGAATATAAAATGATCCTATCCCCAAGAAATTGGTAGCCTTCAAAGTAGAAAAGAAGAAAAAATATAAGAAGTTAAAAAGTTCAAAAAGTAATAGATTTAGAAGCTAAACTTATTTTTGCTCTAAAATAATTTAAAAAGTTCAAAAAGTAGAACTCAAGATTCAAGGCTCAATTTCAAGAATGTGATGAAGAGAAAGGAAAGCTTATACAAGATCTAATAAATGCAATAACTAAGACAAGGAGATTTAAATAAAAGTTAGAAATAAAAGTCTTAGAATGTGAGAGATTAGAACAAGAGGTAGTATTTCTGAAAGCACGAGATTCCGGTCAAAGGAAACACCAAGTGCAATTGCATTCAAAGTTAAGCACGCCTAAGTCCTAGAAATATGAATTACATGAAACGGAAAAGAGACATGTTGTAAGAGACGCAATGAGATAAAGAAAAACAGCCCTTTCATTAATTTCTTTCGATCTCTGTTACAATAATGCCTCCTCCCTTTTCGGGGGCTAGGAGCGCAAATAGGGTTTGATTACAATCGCTGAATGGTTCCTCCTTCCGCGTGCCCACGATTGCATTGGGCGGGCTAAGATGATGCCGCCGCTGATGTTGATGGGTTCTTCGCCTCTGCTTGCTTCTCCTGCAAACAAAGAAATGATCAAGACGTTAGTAGCACTGCTTGCAAATGAAAAGCATTCTCTCTCTAAAACTAACAAAATATGCATACGAATATTTGCTGAAACCATGAAAACGGTGAATCCAAATTGCTTCAAAATCGACGGAAGGTAAGAACAAGTCACCAGAAGGCCACCTGCCAGCGAGGCGGTGGCCAATCCACCTTAAGCTGGAATTCGTCCACAGGGCGGGACGAATTCGAGCGTAATTCGTCCCTGGGTGGGACGAATTCTTCGAATAGGAGAAATCGACCTGCTGCTGCTCCAATGTCGGATTCCGGGACCTGCAAAACTCCTGCAAACAGGGGGGTTAGGTAATTGGGGCCATTTTGGGACGACCCAGATGGTCGGATTTTCCCAATTTGGCCTCCTCCCTCGGGAATTTGGCCTTGACACCTGCAAGTTAGCGAAACGACAAAGCAATACAAAACACCCTAAACTCTGACCAAAAGCTACAAAATTGCAATTATAGACTAATCGAACCTAGTAACACAGAATGCAATCTAAAAAATAATCTAAAGTGCTCAAAAACTAAAATTAGAACTTGGGGGTGCGGGGGTGCCCAAGTGGGCCTCCCACCGTTGGCCCTCGATTTTGGAGCCAATCCACCAAGGATGGGCCCAAAACCTTTTAGGATTGGGGGTCGGCGGATTGATGGGTTCGGATGTCCATGCGTCGGATTTGAGTAAGGTTCGAGCTTCCAAAGGCCACCCAACAACCTCCCTTGCAAAGAGATTGATGGATGTAGGAAGGTGAACAAAGGGGGATGCAAGTGAGTCTTCGATTCGACGGCACTTCGTTGCTTGAACACTCCTTCCACCTGCATGTTTTGGGTGAGAAAAGTCCCACCTTTTATAGACCCAAGGGGTCTCTTTTGGGAGGGAAGCACAAAAGCCAAGTGTTGGCCATGGGCGCCATGTGGCAGTCTTGTCTTCCCATGAGGGAGGGGAGTCCTCCATTGACTTGAACTTTGATAAATGCTTCTTGTAACGAGTCCTCTAACGGCCCCTCTGTCCACTTACACATGCGTGCAAGGTAGGAGCCCTTAGCGGCTGTTACGGGCTGCCACTTGGCACCATTTGCCTTTTGCCCGTTAAGCTTAGAATTCGTCCCACCCCGGGGACGGATTCGAGTCGTCTGGGGTGGGACGGATTCTATTTTGAATTCGTCCCTGGGTGAGGCGAATGCTGGGCAAAGTGTCCAAGTGTGCCAAATTGCTCCTTGACCTCACAAAATTGCTATGAAAGTGGTTAAGACCATCTGTTTAACCTCCGAGGGCTGCCACAGGGAGCTGTGTTTGTCAAAGCGATCGGTGTTTGCGGTCACATAATCGGATTGGTGCTGTTTTGGTGTCTCCGGATGCCCCTTTTTGGGAAGCGCTACGGGTGACGCGATCTTGAGCAAAAATAGATAACCAAAGCACTAATGATTAGGGTTTCTTGGTAACCTAACCAACTTTTGATGCCCCAAGTATGGAAAGGGCATGCATTCTTGAATCCTTGCTTCGACGAGCTAAGGAATTTGATTTCAAGTATTAACTTTTTTTGGTGAGGTGTGACTTGAACTTGGACATTGATCAGTCATGAACAAGTGAAGGGCGTTTTTATCCTCAGGGGAACCTTGTGTTCATGATTCACGAAATGCCAAGTTTTTGATTGTCTTTGTCAATGATTCTTTGAATGCATGTCGTTTTCCTTAATTGGGTGTGTGATTGTTGATTGGTGACTAAGTGTGACTACCCCCTCAAGCGACGAATCGATGAGGGAATGACCTTCGTGAGAGAAGCGGCGAGTCGCTTGACCCAAGATGACTTGTGCAAGGTTTGCCTTTAGAGGGTTTACCGTTAAGCGTGTGCAATTTTTCCAACATATGGACCTATTTTTGGTGGGTGTTAACCCTTTTGGTGATGTCATAATGAGGTGAAATCGTCGAAAACCTATTTCCCGTGGAGCGGTCCGGCTATGATAGCCTTCTTGGGGAACTAGGAGAGCGATAATTTGGACCTCGACATCGATTTTCTTTGCCTAGAGGTTAAGTGCATGAGCACTTATGCCCGGCAATGTTTTTGTTGTGTTTTTGTTGAATTTTGTATTGTTTTTGTTGTTTTTGTGACACCATTTGGTGATTGAATTGTCGGCAATCCGTCCTCCCGTGGAGCGGTCCGGCTATGGTAGCCTTCTTCGGGAGTAGGATAGTGACAATGCAAACTCCGACATCAATTTTGCTATGCCAAGAGGTTAAGTGCAAGAGCACTTGTGTGGCAATGTTTATGTTGTGTTTTTGTTGAATTTTTTTGTTTTGTTGTTTTTGTGACATCATTTTGGGATTAAATTTTCAAAATCTGTCTTCCCCTGAGCGGTCCGGCTATGGTAGCCTTCTTAGGGAGTAGGATATTGATAATTTGTGACCCCGATGTCGATTTTGTATGCCCATGTTGTCAGTTGCATTTGCAATCTGTCGAGCGGTTTATTGTCTGTTTTTAGTGCATTTTTAGTCATTTTTCTTGATTTTTTTTGTGCTGGCTTGAATTCGTCCCTGGGTGGGACGAATTCCAGTGAATTCGTCCCTGGGTGGGACGAGCGCTAATCAGAGCGCTCGTCCCAGTCAAGGACGAATTCCAGTGCAAAGAGCCTATTTAAGGGCCAAAACTTGATTTTGGGCTCATTTGTGTCATTTTTTCTTGCGATTTTGGAGCTGCGGGAGGAGGAGGTAATGCGAAGCGAAGCGCTCTGGAATTCTCTCTGCCATCATGAGTGCACAAGGCGGATTCGACGGCGGAGCCGAGGCGGAGTCTGTAAGTGACCCTAGGGCTTATTTTGCTTTAGCTTGAATGCATTGTTTTTGTGTTGCGCTTTTCAAAATTTTAAGATTTTTTTTTTGTGATGTTTTTTGTTTAACAACTAAGGTTAGAAACCCTAGAATTGAAAATTTTATTTTTATTTTATTTATTATTATTTTTTTTTTGCTTGCAGGTTGTTAGGAGCCGGTACCGTGTACCCGCTGCCTTTACTGAGCGCGGTTGGCCTTGGCCGATGACGGCGGGAATGGCTTGATGCCCTTGGGCTCAAGCGGTGGCTCGGCTGGAGCTGTGGTTTCGGATCAGGCCTATCGCGGCCCCCGATCAAGCTTTGGGATCCGAGGACCAATACTTTCCATCTCCCGACGAGGGATGTTGTGACGCTTGAGGACGTCTATCGGTTGCTTCGGATTCCGATAGATGGTGCTGCCTATTAGGACATCTCCGTTCGATCAGGCTTGGGTGCTATACTCACGAGATGTTTTGGGCATGGGGGGAGGCGGGTGTAGCGGACCCGGTGGAGACAGTCGAGGCGGATTGCCGGTGGCGGGATTTTGGTTGGGTGGTGGAAGGAGAGGGGGTGTTAGGAGTGAGGCACGCATTCTGATGGGCCTCATTTCTAACATTCTTCTCCCCGATTCGTCGGGCGCGAGGTTCCGGTGGAACCTTTGGATTTGGTGTGGCGGTTGGCGAGTGCCGGTAGAGGCACCGTTGATCTGAGATGGGGACAGACTTTGTTGGCGCGGCTTTACGGAGAGGCGTACGGGGTCCTGTCGACGGCGGAAGGGTGTCGATTGCGGCTTTTTGTTGCGATCTTGGGGTTGGCGGCACATAGCTGTTGAGAGGCCTACCGGGTTACCGTGGACGACTCGGGTGGCGATGGAGGATGATGAGATTGGTTATGCGGCTTTGTGGCGACGGTGCGGAGCGAGGCGGAGAGTCGGCGATGGGCAGGTGCAGTTGAGCACTACATTGATGCCTTTTCGTGGCTCACTCCAGGGGAGGTGTTTTGGCGTCCCTATCGGGACTGTCCCGGCTGGCATTGAGGTGGAGAGTGGCTCCGACGGGTACGGAGGGAGCGATGGTTGGTCGGGCGGCACGGGACGGAGCATGAGTTCTTTCCGTACCGTCGGGTTACACGACGGTTTGGGGTGCGCCGGGGGTTGCTGGTGAACCCGTAGGCTATCGGCGTCGGGGAGATGAGAGGGATGCGGAGCCACCTGTCCTCGTGCCATTGGGCGAGGAGTCGGATCTTTATTGAGGTGTTGGATGTGGATGACGTAGGTACTACCATGAGTATGACTCGTGGTGGGTTTTGCGGCTTTGGAGAGGTGAGGGTCCTCTGGGAGGTGCGGAGGCGGCAGTGGAGGATCTTTGAGGCGACGAGGGGTGATTGGGGAGGGCCGTTGGATGATGCGGACATGGCGGATGTGGGAGATGAGGATGTGGACTTGGGTGTTCCGGAGCGGCGGACATGCGGGATGTGGAGGAGCAGTTGGAGCCTGGGCAGGCTACTATCCCCGGGAGTCCTATGCGTCCGACGGATACGGAGGGGTGGGGTCGGATGTAGGCGATGAGGTTGCGCGGCTTACAGAGCTGCTACGGATGCGGGATCTAGAGAGGGATCTTCTACGGGCTCAGTTGGCGAGGCGGGATAGCGTTTTGGCGCGGCGCGATGATGCATTGTCTATCTATCATCGGCGGGAGGCCGAGTGGTGTCTATACCGGATAGACTTGGAGAGGGAGGTCATCCGCCTTGGCGGGCGGCTCCCCGAGCCTTCTATCGGCGAGATCTTCTCGACGGACGAGGGATAGTCGGCGAGCGATCGGCATCATCTCGCCGCGGGCGGTTGGATGAGGGGGGGGGTAGTAGGCATGATGCGGGGGCTAGCAGTAGCCGCCCTGCAGGGTCCCGTAGGACCCACACCACGGGGGGTAGTTCCCGTCGCACCGATCCTGCGTGATCATGGTGGCCGACGCCTTAGGTTGGGTTTTGGATATGATTGCGGGGTCTGAGGACCTGTTTTTGTAGCCTACGGGCATCTTTTTTTGACGATATATATATATATACCGGTTTTATTTTTGGATTTGTACATGTGATGATGTGATTGATTTTTGTTATGCATGTTTATTTATTTGATGGATGCAGATGAATTGAATTGTTTTTTAGATGCCTATGTGATATGCAAAATGGATGAATGCTATTTTTATTTATCTGGTTTTTCTTTGTTTGTTTTTGTATTTTACGATGGTATCATAAGAATGATAAGTAGGCGCAGATGGTTTTCGGGATGAGTGTAAGATTTTCTGAGATTCAGACAGTTTTAACTCACTATCCACGACTGTACTTTATCTTACAAGACTTTTGAACAAGGTATGAATCAAACTTGTTTTTGACCGAGCTATTTCACATCCCTGTGTGTGCAATTGAGTTCATTTAGTGGTATTTGTTAGGATACCGCCAGTGCCAGATGGGCTTTCAACCGAACCGTATTGAGGATCACCTAATTAGCTCCACGAATTCCTTTGTTATATGTACTAAGATTAATCTGCGTTGTAATCCAGGATGCCATAAGCTAGCTCATCCACATGCAAACATTGATCTGTACACAAGTTAATGTGACAGATATATCGTCATGCGGGAGGTTTACTTCTGTTACCGAGTTGGTATTGAAGCTTGCCTTATGACCTACAGAATCTTTGAGAGTTCCGGGGATTCAAGGTCAACTCCCTTCTTTTTTCAATTGTATTGGGATACTTGCTCTTTTGTAGTGATAAGATCACTGTTTATTTTGATTGATTTTTCTTTTGAGCAAGGGATTTGGGATATGGAGTGATGAAAATCACAGTTGTTTGTGCCTTTTGATGTTTGCACTGTAGTTTGTCAAATTTTTGAGTTTTGACATTTTGCAAATTTTTGTGTTTTGCAACTATTGAGAACTTTAGGGATTCTTAGGGAATTGGGTAGGGAGGAAGCTTGTCCTTTTGCCAACTCTCAGCATTCTAGGGGTCATTCGCACGGGGGGATGAGCAAGATAACCGTTTCGCTTGTGGTGACCTAGTTATTTTGCGGGTTTCATCTTTCGTTCACACAATTTTGGGAATTTTAGTGTTTTGATTTGTGTTGGGATGTTACGTAACAAGGTGTATTTCAAGTATGACTCTACCTTTATAAAATCCATTCGACTTGGTACACTACATGGCTAAAGAGGAAAATGATGGTGAATTCTTGAAACTCCTAGTACGTTCCCAGACCATTGCTGTAGTGTGGTAAGATTTATGCATGGTGTTTTTGTTGATTTTGATGAATTCGAGTATGCCTAGAATTGAGATGCAAATCTTTGTTGATTTTGTTGATTTTTGTTGTTTTGTTTTTGTTGAATTTATTGATTTGTTTGACCAAGAGATTGCGATAATCCTTGGAGCTTTTTGGGTTGACCAAGAGATTGCGATAATCCTTGGAGCTTTTTGGGTGACCAAGAGATTGCGATAATCCTTGGAGCTTTTTGGGTTGACCAAGAGATTGCGATAATCCTTGGAGCTTTTTGGGTTGACCAAGAGATTGCGATAATCCTTGGAGCTTTTGGGTGACCAAGAGATTGCGATAATCCTTGGAGCTTTTTGTTTGTTTGTTTTTGTTGAATTTTTTTTTTTTTTTTTTTGGTACATGGTTGTCTTAGATATGAAATGGTCGTAAATGACTGATATTCAAGGGTTCTGTTTCCTTGATACCGTCAAGAGAAGCTAGCCTTGTCGTTCCTGGTCCTATTTTGCTATCAATGACATACGGACCTAACCAATTTGCCGCAAATTTGTCCCTCATATGGGACGGCAAATTAGAGTTTTGTTGGTTTTCCTTCAGAACCAGATCACCAACCCGAAAGTCTCTTAGGTGAACTTTCATGTTGTAAGCTCTCTTAAGCCGCTCTTGATAGATACGTAAGTGCTCGAGAGCATTAACGCGTCTTTCATCAAGCAACGTAAGCTTGGTCTAACCGGGCCTGCCACGCAGTGTCATCATCGATGAATTCCTGCATTGATATGCGGAGGGAAGGAATTTCCAACTCGAGAGGCATTACTGCCTCTGAGCCATACACTAGTGAAAACGGAGTTGCCCCAGTGGGCGTCCGAATGCTAGTGCGATAGGCCCAAAGGGCAAGTGGGATTTGTATGTGCCAATCCTTATGACTATCTGCGACGGTCTTTTTAAGGATGGCGACTAGCGTTTTGTTTGACGCCTCTGCTTGCCCATTTGCTTGCGGATAATAGGGTGTTGAAAAGCTTGTGCTGAATTTTGTACTTTGTGGTTAAAGCACGCACGTCTTTGTTCTTGAATGATGGCCCATTATCCGAGATTATTTTGGATGGAATACCAAAACGACATATGATGTAATGCAAAATGAACTCCGCAATGCGGGGTCCTATCGTAGAGGTTAACGGAATTGCTTCCACCCATTTGGTAAAATATTATGTGGCCGTTATGATAAACGTGTGACGGCCTGACGATGTAGGGGAGATCTTTCCAATTAGATCGAGGCCCCACTACGAAAATGGCCAAGCAGTGGGTCTGTAGGGCCTGGGAAGGTGCGTGCATCAGATTGGCATGATGTTGACATTTCACACACCTCTTGACATACGCGCAGCAATCTCGCTCTAAAGATGGCCAATAATAGCCCATGCGAAGAATGCGCTTTGCAATGGCCATACCACTAAAGTGGCCGCCACATGTACCGTCATGCGCTTGGGTGTTGCCCAAGTGGACTCTTCCGTGGTCCAAGCAACGAAGAAGAATTCCGTCGTAGGCTTGCTGACGATACAAAATGTCTCCTATCAAGACATATTTTTCCGCTTTCTGTTTGAATGTTCGTTTTGTGGCTTGCGTCAATCCAAGGGGTAGATTACCTAACTTGAGGTAATCTCTTGTGGGTAAATACCAGTCCTGTTGATCAGATACCTCGACGGTTTGAACAGCCAATCCCTTTTGGAGTTCTTCCCTAACAAATGCTGATTGGGATAGAACTTGTAAAAATAGCGTTGTGTTGCTATTAATGGGAATGGGGGAGAACAAAGACCCCCAGTTGGCGTGTTTCAAATAGTCTCGGATTCGAAAGAACTTATCCGAAGATGGTTCGATCTGGATCATGTGGATTCCTGGCGTCAAGTTTGAGCTTGCGCGCTCCATCGCGGGTTGCGATAAGGTTTTGACCTGAATGGTTGTTATATCACCGGAAAGGTCTTGCGGGATTAGTGACCCCAAGGAGGCCATTGTGTCCGCAAAACGATTCGATGATCGAGGGAGTGCCTCGATGTCATACCACTCAAATTTTGCCAGGAATTTATCCACGAGGGCTTTATAGGCCTTCGAGCTGGGCATTTGCATTGATATACCCCTTTGACTTGATTGACGATTAACGGCGAATCGCCAAAGATGTTCGATCTTTTGATGTTCATGGCGATTCCTTGTCCGAAGACCTAGGAGCAAGGCTTCATATTCGCATTGTTGTTGGTGCCTTGGAAGTTTAATTTAAATGGCAAGGGGCATTGGAGCGCCCTGCGGTGTGAAGAATACAATTCCTGCGCCACCACCTTGCTCGCATTTAGAACCATCGAAAAATAAGGTTATGTCGGCCTGAGACTCAGGCTCTTCAGAATCTGGCGATTCTGAGACATGGAAGACCTCATCATCGGGTAGTTCTATGACCAGAGGCTGATCGTCTTCAAGAGGAGCCTCTGCTAGTTGATCGGCTATGACTTGTCCTTTTATAGATTTTTGTCCAATAAACTCAATGTCAAATTCCGTCAACAACATGATCCATTTCGCCGTGCGGCTACTATGATAAGTACGACTCATCATGTATCGCAATGGATTCTCCTTAGACACAACATACTCGTGTTGCTCGGCATGTAGTGGCGTAGCCTTTTGGTGGCAAACACCATGCACCAGCGAGTTTCTCAACGTATGCATAGTTAAGTTCGTAGCCCGACCGGGGTGCGGCTAAGATAGTAAGTAGCCTATTCTTTGTGAAGTTCATTCTTACGGGCTAGCATTGCGCCCGGTGCCACCTCGATGGTGAGATGTATAAGTAGAACGGCACACCTGGTCTAGGCGGTGCCAATACTGGCGGCGAAGCCAAGTATTGTTTGATTTCGTCAAAGGTTGACTGGCACTCGTCATCCCAATGAAATGTGACCCCTTTGTGCAATAATTTGTTCATTGGTCGGCATTTGTCGGATAATTGCGCTATGAAGCGTTTAATCGACACGACCTTTCCTTGCGGACTTTTGAGTTGCTTGATAGTGGTTGGGGGAGCCATTTCAAGGATTGCCTTGACTTTGTTTGGGTCCACTTCGATGCCTCTTTTGAAGACTATAAAACCCAAGAGTTTTCTAGATGTGACACCGAACACACACTTCTTGGGATTCGATCGACCTTATGCTCTATGAGGCGATCGAGGATCTTGCTTAAGTCACCGAGATGATCGAGCGCAATTTAGACTTGGCTAACAAATCATCCATGTAATCTTCCAAAGTTTTGTGCATGTAATCGTGGAAGATATACGTCATAGCACGTTGGTATGTAGCGCCCGGCGTTTTAAGGCCAAAAGGCATGACCTTATAACAAAATGTCCCCCAAGGCGTTGTGAATGCCGTTTTGAGTTGGTCTTCGGGATTGATACGAATTTGATTGTATCTGAGAAACCGTCCATTAGGGAGAGCATTTCGTGACTTGTAGCGTCTACCAATGCGTCGATGCTTGGCAAGGGAAATCATCCTTAGGACTCGCTTTGTTTAGGTCTCGAAAGTCGGTGCATATGCGAATCCTCCCATCGGGCTTCTTGACGGGAACCATGTTGGACAACCATGGCGGATAATCCAGCGAGATGACAAATTGTGCATCCAACAGCTTTTGTAATTCGTCTTTGACCATCAAGGCCACTGTTGGGTGCATCTTTCTTAGTTTTTGCTTTATAGGCTTGATTTTCGGATCAAGCGTTAAATTGTGCATGACTAGCTGCGGGTCTAGTCCTGGCATATCTTTGTATGACCATGCAAAAACCTCCTTCTTTTCTTTAAGAAGGGCAATGTAATCGGCTTGCTCTTCGGGGGAAAGGCTTACCCCCAGCTTGAGAATCCGTGGATTCATTGGATCCATGCCGATGTCTCGTCGGTCGTCTCTTCGGCCGACATGTGAGATCCGTCCTCCAACTGATGTGGAGTTGGGATTAAATGGATATCATCAGCTGAGTTAAGATCTACGTTGGGGACCTCGGGTCCCTCTTCAGCTTGAAAAATATCTTGAGTTGTCCTTGGGGTAAAATGAAGCATTTCACCGAAAGGCCAGTACTATGATGGTGACAATGGTGAGTTGACGCGATCCCAGTCAATGGCATCCGTGTTTAGATGTAATGACCGTGATGGATCGGTCGGATTGCGGATGGGTGTGGTCAAATCAATGGAGATCATGTGGATGGAATGAATTTGGTCTCCAGAACCACGGGTGTGACGACTTGATTCTTTCAGATGTTCCCTATACTCTGGATCTGGCTCTACGGGAACAGGCACGAATGGATCCTCTCTAGGTGCAAATTCGTCTCTATGTGCGGAAAGGAAGGCGGGGTCTTCCCTTGGTATTGTTGTCCTGATGGGATCTTGAGGTGGACGATGCTCAACTTGAATTTGGAGCCATAGGCCTAGCACTTGGTCCCACCTCGTTGGGTCTAAGTGCCATTCATGTCCCAACCGTATACCCATTTGTCCCATTAGATCTTCATGGGTTAGAGCGCGGTGATGTCGTCGCGCATGTACGAGATAGTCCATCTCAGTCTCGTCTTCTGAATCGCTTTCATAGATCCAAAATTGCTCATCCTCTTCGACATCTGTTGCTTCCGACATTGAGGATTCTTCTTGTTCCAGTGAATTAATCTGATCCCATTGCGGTTGTTCCACTCTTAGTGGAGGGACCTGATTCTTTTGAGACTGCGTTATTTCGTCTGGAACCTCTAAGGGGAACAGTTTCAGAAAAATATCTGGAAGCCGTTGTTGTTCTTTTCGAGGACTGCTCTCTGAACTTTCACCTCTCTCTAGCAAAGGAGAGGGATTATTGTTGTTACCAGGGGTGTTTGTAGACCATGGGAGATAATCCCCCAATGTGTATTCTGTGTTTGGATTGGCGTACGGGTCTTGTGCCAATCCCCCCCTGTTGCCTATTTCTAGGCCTTGCATGTTTTCAACCAAGATGTCTAATGGCAGGGGATGGTTGAACCCTACCCCCGACTTGTCGTATGGCATCTGATATCTTGGTTGACAAAGGATCCGCATCCCTTGCTCGTATCTGCCTAGCCCATACCCATGCCAATTGCATTGTTCGAGATATTTTAGGGCAAATTATGGGTTCGACAGATAATTGATGTTTTCGACAAAAGGTTCTTCATCTGTTTCCTTTTGTTCGCATGGTTGAGAACCATGATCAAGGCCCCCATACACAAAATTCGTTTGGTTCGGTGGGTAGCCTAAAGGGACGATTGTTCCAATGGGAAGGCGAGGTCTTCCCATGTCTTGTCTTGACTCCAGTGTGGGGGTTGCCACAACATTTTGCACTATGTACTCTCCCAGGCCTGTCCTGGCCATCTCAACAGTGATTGTTGATGATTGGGTAGGAGGAAGCGGTAGTCCTTCTCGAGTCCATTCCATGTTTGGTTGTTCAGGAATCTTGGTTTCCGTTGCGTTGGGCGCTTCCTCTGTTGATATTCTTGAGATCGTGGGCAACCCCTCTTCTAGAGGCTTAACCTCCTCCATGATTTGCTTTCCCTTGTCCTTCTGTTGGGCCACGATAGGTGGCGTTGATGATGAAGGAGCCAATGATGACGTCTCACCTGGCTGGGATTTTGCCTTATTGGCCACCAGTGGTGCCTGCGGTATCGGACCCTGTTTAGATGGATTTAATTGAAAATCCAAATGCGTTGATGGTAGGGTCGATTGAGGTATGAATTGTACCGCATTGCAATACTTGAAGGGCTCTAAGTCCATTGGGACTACATGTATTTGCCCTTCATAGGCATACTTCAAGCATTGGTGTGCGATCGAGGGGACACACTTCATGTCCCTGATCCAAGGCCGCCCTAGCAGTATGTTATAAGCCATTTCGCCTTCCAACACATGGCACGGTGTGGGTATTGACTTTTGTCCTACTGTATAGGCGGAACAACCGTGCCGTATCGAGCAAATTGCATCGTTAAAAGCTCGCAGTGTGTACGTGGAAGCTGTGATGTGAGAGGCTGGCGATTTTAAATGCTTTAACGCAGCGGTGGTTATAATGTTACTGGATGAGCCAGTATCTATCGGCACTCTCTTGTACGGGATCCCGTTGACCCGTGCGATAACGTGCAGGGGTGGATCCGGCATGTCATTCGATATTGTTTTGACCTCATTTTCTTTGAATGTGATGACAGGCTCCGTACATTGTTTCACATGTCCCACGAAAGCGTTGAAAGAATTAGCTTCGTGGGGTTGTACTTCAATGGCTTTTAAGATGTCCATAAGAGCTTCTCTATGTGGAGCTGATTGTTGAATAAGCTCGTAGATGGACGAGCCTAGCTGACGTGGTCCGCAAACTCTGCGTGAGTTTGGTTCGTATCGTGACCTCAGGTCTAGGCGGAGGTAACTGCATTGGGCGTTGTTGAGGCTGCGATGTCGACGGAACTTCCCTCGCAGGTACCTCGGGGGCAACTACTGGGTATTTTCTGTTCCTTGTTACAATGCTAATCATTCCCACAAATCCTTGTGCGGGAAGATCTTGTCGCACCTCGTTTATTTGGAGCGGTTTTGTCTGCGCCTCGTGGGCAGGCAAGGGGTCCTTGAATACCCCCATTTGTTGGTTGTTAGGTGCGATGGGGTTGTCCACGACCAATGTTCGATTGTCGATCAAATCTTGGACTAGTTCTTTGAATTTCCAGCACCCATTTAGGTCATGTCCTCTGCGTCTATGAAATCTGCAATACAATTCCTCCCTATACCCCCTAGGCTTAGGAACGTTAGGGTCAAAAATTTGGATTTACGGCAGAGTAACTAGATTCGCCGCGACAAGCGGTCAAATAAGGAGTCCCTAGACTCCGCATACGGGGTGAATTGTCGCCTAGGGCGCGCTGCGATCTTGTTCTTGTCTCCTGTTATCTCTTTCGTAGCGGGAGGCCTTTGCACAGTAGTTAGCCTTTTGAGGCTGCGTTTCTTGCACAGGCGCTGGGACATTTATCGCAACTTGGTTGATTGCTGCGTGTTGTGGTTGCGTTGTCCCAGTTTTAGTGGTTTTATTCCACTCTTTCTTCTTAGGCTTGGCAATTGCGCCTTCGCCTATCTTAATCTCTTCTATGACTCTGGCTTGCGCCAAAGCTTCTTCTAAGCTATCGTATTGTCACAACAACAATAGACTAGAGATTGATTTTAAACAACTTTTCGTGAACATTTGCGTGAGGTCCGACATGGGAGGACGGTAGGGTAACTTAGAAAGCAAAGCTCTCCATCGGTTCCCGTACGCTGCCATTGTTTCCTCCTCAAATTGTTTAAGGCTAGCAAGATCACTAAGTGATGCCTTCTTCCTTGTGTTGAAGGCGAAGCGTTCAAGAAACGCATCTACTAGCTGATCTAAGCTGCTTATGTTGTGTTTGGGCAGCTGTGTGAACCAATCCGAGGCGGGGCCTACGAATGTGGTTATGAATGTTCTAAGCAATAACGCGTCATTATCTTGAATGCCGAAGCATTGGCTTAGAAACCGTGTAACATGTTCTGTGCGTCCTCTTCACCTTTAAAAGCTGCCAATTGAGGCAACTTAAAGTGTTCGGGGTAAAGAGGTGTAGGCACTGAGGGATGCACCGGATTATTGCGGAGTAGACGTAATGTGGGTTTTTGATGCCCAGCAGCTTTTGTCTCCACCGACTCTAAACGCTCCAATAGCGCTTGGTATGCATCGGAAGATTTTATTTCTTCCTCTCTTGTTCGCTCTTGTTGCAAGTTACGGTGGCTGGAGGCCTATGGAGGGGTGGCCGAATGGCATCCTTCCTGCCTTGATGGGGAGTTTCGATATACTCCTCTTACGGTTCATACTCCTCGTAAAATTCTTGAGGAGTCTCGGGGCGAAACCTATGACCACTGATCAAGTTCTTCTTGAAGGTACCCATCATTGTTTCGGGGAGTTGCCTCCCTCTCGAATCTATGGGGTCTTGGAGGCGAGCTTGGCGAGGTCGTGGAGACTGTCTTGCGCCAACGGATTACGCCTCTCATCTTGTTCGGCTCTTTGGATGCGAGGGGTTGGCCCCCTCTCAGGTATTTCATAGCGTAACTCATCCGCTTCGCGTTGCATGCGTTCTTTATCCAAGCGGTATTGATACTCTATCTCTTGTTGACTTTGTTTAAGCCGCATGATTTGGGCTTGACGGGTGGTATATCTGGCGACAGCCGGATCAATTTGTTCTACCCTATTTTGTTCGGGAGGTTCAAATGTTCCTCCTATGGGTCTACCTTGATTTTGATGCTCTAAGGTTTCAATGGGTCGCTTCCCTCTGTCGAGGTAAGTGGTATGTGCTCGAGGTTCTGGCCTCAAGGGGTGATCATGATATCCTGCTGGTGCGGAAATGCAAGGTTCCCGCATTGTTTGTTGCTCTCGAGGAATGTGATGGTTTTCCTCATACTCCCTTTCATGAGTGTAAATGGGATGGGCGGAGTTAGGTCGCCCTATGTAAGGAGCCCTACGCTCCGGATGATGATAGGTAAATAAGGGACGCCATATCCATGTTGCCCCTCTAAATGGACGGTGTGCTGTTTAGCGCTTCATTGCGCGGTGGCCACTCATGCCTACCTTCAAGATGTGATTCTCTATTTATGTCAAGGTCTACATGTAAGGCATCTTCCCGAAAGGGGCTGCTTTGAATAGGCATACCCCACGAGGATTCTGAATTGGATTCTTTTGTAGGTTAGACCGATAAGGCGGTATAACCAAATCCTCAGGACTGAAGTGAAGGCAACTTGCGCCTACTTTTTGTGTACCTCTCGGAGCTTCTGCCCTTGATTGGGCTTGACTACGGGTGTACACCATTGCGGTGCTTCTATGCTATCTAAATAAGTTTTTATCTCGTTTTATGATTTTCTCTCTTTTTTTTTTTGTCTACACTAAGCAGAATTAAACACACACATTCACAAGACCGTGATTATCTCTTTTAAGGATTCTTGGTGTGCCCTAGAGCTGGTTTAGTGCATTTTGATGTTTTGTTTTGTTTTTGTAGATTTTGTAGAACGTTTAAATGCATCATGTAGGCTCTTATAACTCCAAAAAGGTCGCCCCTTCAATATACCAACCAGGCCGATATACCAACCTCTCTATATACCCGCCCTTACGAGAGGGAGACTATAGGTACGTGAGAGCAGAAGGTACGTGGTACATAGGCGGTACGGAAGGGGGATTGTCCTGTTAATGACACCTACCATAGAAAACTTATCCTCGCGCGCATGGGAATCACCCCAGCTACGCTCGGTCTGTCTTCGTCAGGATTTACGCCTAACAACAGTTGACAATCGGGAAATGGATGCAAATCAAGCCAAGGCGGTGATTAAATCCACCAATGGTCTTGATCAAGGGCTGGGGTCTTACGACCAGCTCCTTGGTTTAAAGTTGTCTCGTGATGTGTGTGGGATTCGTTTTATCCAACAAAATGAAACTAGCATACATGACTTTTCCTAATGCAATGCAAGATTAAATGAAAACAATTAACGAAGCGAGAAACGAAACAGAAACGAGAAAAATATAACGAGAGATCATGAAAATCCCTACCTCTTCTCTGCTGCTCTGTTGTCTCCGAATTTCTGCTCCGAAAATCCATGAGACGAGGAATTCGTCCCTACGGGAGGCGGATTGCGAGAACGGAAGTCGTCCCACCCGAGAGACGAATTTGAATTCGATCTCGAGGTCGAGACGAATTGCGAGAAAAGGATTCGTCCCTGTCGGAGACGAATAGCGATCTGCAACAAAAAAAGTGTACTGTCAAGCACAAACACAAAACTTTGATCAGTTTCTACGTGATTTCAAAAACCAGGGAACAGGGTCCCACCGTGATCGCCATGAAAGCACGAGATTCCGGTCAAAGGAAACACCAAGTGCAATTGCATTCAAAGTTAAGCACGCCTAAGTCCTAGAAATATAAATTACATGAAACGGAAAAGAGACATGTTGTAAGAGACGCAATCAGATAAAGAAAAACAGCCCTTTCATTAATTTCTTTCGATCTCTGTTACAATAATGCCTCCTCCCTTTTCAGGGGCTAGGAGCGCAAATAGGGTTTGATTACAATCGTTGAATGGTTCCTCCTTCCGCGTGCCCACGATTGCATTGGGCGGGCTAAGATGATGCCGCCGCTGATGTTGATGGGTTCTTCGCCTCTGCTTGCTTCTCCTGCAAACAAAGAAATGATCAAGACGTTAGTAGCACTGTTGCAAATGAAAAGCATTCTCTCTCTAAAACTAACAAAATATGCATACGAATATTTGCTGAAACCGTGAAAACAGTGAATCCAAATTGCTTCAAAACCTAACAGAAGGTAAGAAAAGTTACCAGAAGGCCACTTGCCACTGAGGCAGCTGGCCAATCCACCTTAAACTGGAATTCGTCCACAGGCGGGACGAATTCGTAATGTTCGTCCCTGGGTGGGACGAATTCTTCTGAATAGGAGAAATCGACCTGCTACTGCTCCAATGTCGGATCTCGGGACCTGCAAAACTCCTGCAAATAGGGGGTTAGGTAATTGGGGCCATTTTGGGACGACCCAGATGGTCGGATTTTCCCAATTTGGCCTCCTCCCTCGGGAATTTGACCTTGACACCTGCAAGTTAGCGAAACGACAAAGCAATACAAAACACCCTAAACTACGACCAAAAGCTACAAAATTGCAATTATAGACTAATCGAGACCTAGTAACACAGAATGCAATCTAAAAAATAATCTAAAGTGCTCAAAAACTGAAATTAGGACTTGGGGGTGCGGGGGTGCCCAAGTGGGCCTCCCACCGTTGGCCCTCGATTTTGGAGCCAATCCACCAAGGATGGGCCCAAAACCTTTTAGGATTGGGGGGTCGGCGACTTGGTAGGTTCGGATGTCCATGCGTCGGATTTGAGTAAGGTTCGAGCTTCCAAAGGCCACCCAACAACCTCCCTTGCAAAAGAGATTGATGGATGTAGGAAGGTGAACAAAGGGGGATGCAAGTGAGTCTTCGATTCGGCAGCACTTCGTTGCTTGAACACTCCTTCCACCTGCCTGTTTTGGGTGAGAAAAGTCCCACCTTTTATAGACCCAAGGGGTCTCTTTTGGGAGGGAAGCACAAAAGCCAAGTGTTGGCCATGGGCGCCATGTGGCAGTCTTGTCTTCCCATGAGGGAGGGGAGTCCTTCATTGACTTGAACTTTGATAAATGCTTCTTGTAACGAGTCCTCTAACGGCCCCTCTGTCCACTTACACATGCGTGCAAGGTAGGAGCCCTTAGCCGGCTGTTGCGGGCTGCCACTTGGCACCATTTGCCTTTTTGCCCGTTAAGCTTAGAATTCGTCCCACCCGGGGACGGATTCGAGAATTCGTCCTGGGGTGGGACAGATTCTATTTTGAATTCGTCCCTGGGTGGGGCGAATCGTCGGGCAAAGTGTCCAAGTGTGCCAAATTGCTCCTTGACCTCACAAAATTGCTATGAAAGTGGTTAAGACCACTGTTTAACCTCTGAGGGCTACCCTGGGGGCTGTGTTTGTCAAAGCGATCAGTGTTTGCAGTCACATAATCGGATTGGTGCTGTTTTGGTGTCTACAATTTCTAAGGAAGAAAATGGAAGATTCTAAGGATAAGCTACATAGGTTTTGGAAAATTTGAAAGATTTTGGATAAAATTATCAATGCAAAAAGACCTTTATTTAAAAAAGTAGGACATGGTTTTGAAGAAAGACAAGAGAAACAAGAGCAAGGGTCAAGCTCAAGATCCAAAGAGGAATAAGATTTAGAAGAAGAGAGTAAATAAGAAAGTGAGACTTATGTGAATAAAAGTTTCACAAATAAAGGAAACAATACACAAACAATGAACAAGGAACACCACAGGGAAGAAAAGACTAAGAGATCAATGGGTCCAAGAAAAGATTTATTCAAAGGACATTGTTTCTCATGTAACAGGTTTCGTCACATGGCTATGCATTGTAGGACTCATGAAAAGGAGTATGGTATTACTAAGAGAAACTTCAATATGGACATTTATTTCAAGGGTATTTCTACTCTTGAAATCGATTTTGTCATAAAGAAATTCGTTATAGGGTTCATGACAGAAATAGGTATGGCATTGCTAGGAGGAACTTCAAGATATTTGCACCTTCTAGGAACTACAACATTAAGTGTTATAAGTGCAATAATGATGGGCATACGACCAAGTGGTGCAGAACAAAGTTTTTAGAGCTTATAGAGACAAGAAAGAATAAGGATACTCAAAAGGGTATGTTGATAATGCAGGTTGACAAAGGAAAAGAGCATTTTATGCTGGAAGTAAGTTTACTCCCACCCCAAAATTAATCACCTCAAGGAGAGTAGGTGGCAAGGGGGATAAGCTAAGAGCCTTATATTTAGTCCCGAAGGAGTCCCCTTGCCATTGATGACAAAGGGGGAGAGATTTGAGTTAGAGAGAGAGCATTCAATCAGGAGGAGCAGTTTTCCAAGGGGAGCAAAATTAGAAAAAGAAAAAAAGAATGATTAAGGAAAAGGGTTGCCATCAAAGAAAAAGGGGATATCGTTGGAAATTTTGAGTAAGTTGTGTTTTCATTGATGTCAAAAGGTTTAATGTCAAAAGGTTGATGTTAGAGTGCACTTTGTATGGTAGGAATATTATTTTATGGTTGATATGGTTGAAATTGATCATGGCAAAGTTCATCCCATAAGCAAGCAAATTAGTCAGAAAGAAGAGACCATGGTTTAAAAAGAAGAACAAATATCACTATAATATTTTTTAATATTATAATAATTGGGTCCAATAAATAATTAAAAAAAAATCCTCGACAAGGTTTATTGAGAATTTATAAAAGGGTTGCAAAGGTTTCTTTTTAAATTATTTAAATTAAAATATTTTAACAAAAGTTACAATTTTAATTTAAACTAATTTATGGCGCCAAAGTTCCACATCGGATTCATATTCGAAAGCAAGAGAGGGCCGATATTTTTAAACCAAAGGAACGAGAATTTAAAGGAAATGATTTTTTATTTCCAAAGGTTGATCGTATTCGAATGCCTAAGTGAAAAGATAATTTGTGTGTATCATTCGTGAGGGGCAAAGACCAAGCATAAGTCAAGCAAATTATTCGAGTAGGATATTTTTGAAAATAATGGAGAGCGTGAGGATAATTCCAAAGTGTTGGCAAGCGCAAACGATAGTTGAGGCTTGGATAAGGTGCTTACGAATGGTTGGTCTCAATTTTAAATGCCATGCAAGTTGTTTTGCAAAGGAGGAAATGAATTTTTATTTTTGATGAAATTCATGAGAAGCAAACGTTGTATAGGATAGAGTGTCCTTTCATTTTCGTGTGGTCATGTAGCCCAGGTGGAAGCCTATCCTTAGGCTAGGGCATTGTGGTGGAAAAGGTTGTAGGTTCAAGCTTGGGCGTTGGTTGTTGAGACTCGTGCAAACATTTTTATAATGTGGGCCAAACATCAAGGTATGCAATTTTTGAGTTAAATCTACCAAAGATTTTGAAAAATGAAAGTTGTTTTGAGGCTAGGTGATATTAAAAGGGCAATGTGTGAAATAGTTTAGGGAGTCATAAGGTGTGTTAATTAAATATTTTATTTTTGGTGTTTAGGAATTAAATCAAGTATTAATTAAATGTGATTTTACTAAGCAACTAAATAAACCAAAATTACTAGCTACGATAAAATATTTAATACTTTTTATATCCTAAATATCAACCTTGTGGCATCCATTACACTTTGAATTTTATGGTTTTTATTATGGTATGAAAAAAACACTACATTATGATATTAGTGCGTGGTTTCTTCACTTGAGACTAAATGGAAAAATCATAATATCATCAAGATGTTACAATACACAATATTTGTTATCTCTCTTCCCTTTGTATTAATGGTTGTTGGTCCTTTTAAGATGTAATATCCAATGCATTCTCTAGAGGTACATCTTTATCAAGGATGAAATACATGAAATTAATTCTTGCAATAATTGTTTACTCACTAGATGTTGCTAATACGACATAATCACCTAGTAAACATCTTGTAATTTTATTATGTATATTTGTTTCTTATGCCCATTACCTGGTAAAAACCTAGTAATTTTATTATGTACATTCGTTTCTTATACCCATGATTCATCACCCATAAAGTAAGAACTGTGATAATCAATTTTCTCTTATTATAAAAATTTCTAAATTGTCAAGTAGTCATGGATGTTGAAAATATCAATGCTGATCCAACAGTCCATTCAAAGACTCTATAAACTCAACTACTCATGTGGTTTGAATCCTTGTGCATTGTGCTTGCTTGGTAACACATGTTTCA